>WOXC01009374.1:0-175607 GCA_011680675.1 Gymnobelideus leadbeateri
TAGGCTTCTCAGAATCTGTTTTGTTTCCTGCATTCATTTTGATTCCTGCATTCAGAATCTGTTTTGTTTCCTGCATTCATAACTGAAGGAAACACTGAAGTTCAGTTACTGGAGGTAAGTGAAAATAAAGACATCATTTTTTGCCCATCCCAGTTGATGAACCTCCTAGAGGACCATGTACTTCAGGTTATGAGAGCCTATTCTAGAAGCGAAGGAGGGATCCCTAGAGAGATTGAGAAAAAACCTTTACAGAGGAGACAGAATTTAAGAATACTATCCAGGATCTTTGTGAGGTAGGGAAGGACAAAGATTAATTAACACGATTATTTTACACTTGGAAATACTGAGTGGTGGTAAAGGAGGAATATAAATTCCTCAAGATCATATTGAGGTGGAACCATTACAGAGTCTAGATATCCTGACTGAAAGCAAAGTTCAATAAATGGTGTTTTTTTATTATAAGAAGAGGAATTTTACTTTTTCAGATTATTATGGTAACTTTTAATACATTACTAGATCTATAGTGCTAGAGTATTCTAGTTGTCTTTTAGTTTTTTTGAAACAAAAGAATCCTAGGATCCCTGATGACTTGTATGAACATTCCAAATTCCAAAACACATTATTATTAGGATTGATGTTAATAATAATATTGCTTTATATTTTGTATAAAGTTTGCTGAAGGATTTTAAATATGTGAGTATCTAGTCCTCACAACAACCCTATGAGTTAAGCAGTCTAAGTCTCCACTGTTAAGATGAGGATGAACTGAGTCTCAGAAGCAGGATATGATTTGACCAGGATCACAGAGAATTGGGGGAAAACCTATGAGTTCTAGCCCAGTGTTTTCAGCCATATTCTCAGTATTATGTTCTTTCATAAGGAGATATTTAGGCTTGAATTTAGAACTAGAAAATGATTTAAGGTGGGAAGAAAAAGAAAGATAATCTTGAAAGTACCAGTTCTAAGAGGGTGAAAAATAACAATATAAAGTACAGAGGTAAACACAGAGAAAAAATACTCAAGGACTCTTGGCATTTCTATAAAACAATGGGTTTAAAAAAAACCACAAAACACCTCACACATAATCATTAAATGTTGACCCTTTCATCCTAGGTGTCACCTGACTGAATATGTATAGCACAACTAATATTTATGGATGTATATTTATTTATAAATATATCAATATATTTATAATATTTACTACTATTGTTGGCCAGTTTTTCCTTCCATGGTGAGATGATTGAATGGTCAGTTAGGATGAAATTATACAAGCAGTTAATTATAAATTCATTTAGGGAATTCATCAGAATGTAGAGGAAAGAACATGGGACTTGGGAGTTAGAAGGCTCAACTATGCCATTTACTGTCTGTGTGACTTTGGGCAGTTACCTGTCTCCTCTGGTTCTCAATTTTTCCATCTAAATAGTGAAGAAATTGGCCTACAGTATGTTCAAAGTCATTTGCAGCTCTAATATTCTATGACTGTGCCTTCCATAGTGGCTGACATAGTTCCTTGTTCATAGCAGACACTCAATAAATAAATTCTTATTGAATGAATAATTGTTGAAGTGCTCCCAAGATTGGGGGGGGGGGGTAGGGAGAGGGAGGGGAAAAAGAGAGGGAGTAGACATATGCATGCAAAAATTCTATGACATGTATTCAAGAAATGGAGCCCAACAATAGCTCTATAAATGAGCAGGGGAATAAGAATACAAGCATATGAGTTTTCACAAGAGGGAATGGTACAGAAATATCTGAAGGTGTAATCAAAGCATAGCACTAACTGTTTTTTGGGTAGGTAGGTTTTTTTTTAAAGTAGCTACTTTACATTTTAATCAAAGGAGGAAGAGAAAGGCCCATTTCTTTTCAACAATACCAGAAGGTAAAAAAAATCACAAACTGAAGCTATAAAATTTACCACACACACGCAGACACACTCTCTCTCTCTCTCTCTCTCTCTCTCTCTCTCTCTCACTCTCTGAGATAATCACATGACTGTAGTGAAGTCAAGTTAGGCTGTCTTGGGAAGGAATCAGCATTTCATTCAACTAGTCCTAAATATTAAAATCAGAGGGCTACACAAGGAAAAATATATTCCCGTTAAAAGGTCTTACACAGAGAAGGGAACACGTTGAAAATAAATAGTGAGAAATACTGGCATCTTGTGGGAAGAAACTGCATCCTTTGTGTTTTTTTGTGGAATATGCAGCACAGACTCTAACATCTGACTATTTCTATTCTAGTTAAACTATATGTACTAAAAAAAACTCCCAAGAAATACAAATATTTCTATATTAACGTGAGAAATAATTTACAAATATGCTGTCAAACCCTTAGGATTTTTGTAAATTGCCCAGGAAAAAAGAATCAACTCTTCCTTGGCTGGGATGAGGAGTAACCAATAAGTTTCACAGTAGAAAGCAGAAAAAAGATGTGGAGGGAACAGATAAAAGAAATATCTGGGTCCTAGAATGATGCCTAAAGACACGCAGCATGCCAGAGATAAAGGCTAACTCCGGAAAAGACTGCCAATAATCTGTTCATCTAGATCTGAGAGAAACAAATGAATTTATTAGCTAGACAATCATTTTAAGATGATCTAAAACTTTTCCTGATGATTTACTTTACTTATTGGAAGTTTAAACAGAATCTGATAAGGTAGCAGAGGGGAATGGGAGGAGGGGGCTAGACTCTTATTAGCTACTGAAAAGCTCCAAGAAATATATTACTGACATGATTAAATATAGCCTTGAGACACTTGTAAAAATTGCTAGGGGTAGATCACTCTTCCTTTTCTACCTTGTTCCACCTGACCTCTGGAGATTCTGTCTTTTCCTGATATCTATCTTATATTCAACCCTCAATATCCCCCAAAGTTAAAAGAAAAATACAGGGAGTCAAGATGGCGGAGTAGAAACAGCACTTCTGTGGAGCTCCAGCCCACACCATTTAAAATTATGTAAAAGGGGGATTTGGAATGACATCTGGAGCTCCAGAACCCACAAAATGACACAGAGAAGCTAACCTCCTGCTGAGGACAGCCTGGCAGCCCGGCAGGGAGTGGCAAAGAGAGGCCAGTGCAGAGCTCTGGGAGCCAAGCCCAGGCCCGCATGAGTGGTGGTTTTAGCCTGAGGGCAGCCAGACCACCAGCCGGCTGGAGGGACCCCAGAACACCAGCAGCTGTGGTGTTTCCAGAATTATCAACACATAGATGCCTAGGACAAAGTGAGTGGTTAGTGCCCTATGGACTTTGGGACTGGTTGGGAGAATGAGTCAGCTTCTTCCTCTGGGGGCAAGAAGCCTCTGAGGAACCAGCTCAGCTTGCACCACGTTCCAGCATTGCAGCTTCAGCTCTTGGCCTATGAACTGTAAGGGGATCTGGCAATCAGTCTGGGGGGGTAAGTGCTCTTGCTTTACCCTTCTTGGATCTGGATTGTGGTCTGGGGTGGAGGTCTTGGGGTATGTGACCAGCTTGCCAGAGTGTGTGGAGGCTTCACAGAGGCCACCCAACTAATACCTCCAGAAGTTGAGAAAACCCCAACGTTTGGGATCAAAGTTCCCCTGGCTGGTGGCAAAGTCCTACTGTGGCAACAAGCCCAAAAGTTAAGTAATTGAGTGGCAACATGCCTAGGCAAAGGAAAGAAAATAAATAGAAAAATGCAACATTAGACTCCTATTTTGGGGGCAAAGAGGATCGAAGCATGGAACAGGAGCAGCACGGAGAAGTCAGAACTCCCGCACCAAAAGCCCCAAATGAAGATATGAGCTGGTTACAGGCCATAGATGACCTTAAGAAGCAGATAAGAGAAGTGGGGGAACAATTGGGAAGAGAAATGAGAAAGATGCAAGAAAAGTATGAAATGAGAGTCAACAGCCTGACTGAGGAAAATAACAGCTTAAAAAATAGACTAACTCAAATGGCAAAAGAAGCTCAAAAGGGCAATGAGGAGAAGAATGCCTTAAAAAGCTGAATTTGCCAGATGGAAAAAGAATCTCAAAAGCTCACTGAGGAGAATCATTCCTTCAGAATTAGACTGGAGCAAATGGAAGCTAGTGACTTTATGAGAAATCAAGATGCTGTTAAGCAGATCCAAACAAATGAAAGAACTGAAGGCAATGTGAAATATCTCATGGGAAAAACCACTGACCTGGAAAATAGATCCAGGAGAGACAATCTAAAAATTATTGGACTACCTGAAAGCCACGATCAAAGAAAGGACCTAGAAATCATCCTTCAAGAAATTCTCAAGGAAAATTGCCCTAATGTTTTAGAACTAGAGGACAAAATAGAGGTTGAAAGACTCTGCCCATCACCTCCTGAAAAAGATTCCAAAAAGAAAACTCCTAGGAATATTGTAGTCAGGTTCCAGAATTCCCAGATCAAGGAGAGAATATTACAAGCAGCCAGGAAGAAACAATTCCAATACTGTGGAAACACAAATCAGAATAGCCCAGGACCTGGCAGCTTCTTACACTGAGGGATCAAAGGGCATGGAATATGATATTACAGAGGGCAAAAGAGCTCGGATTGAAGCCAAGGGTCACCTACCCAGCAAAACTGAGTATCATGTTTCAGGGAAAAATTTGGTCATTCAGTGGAATAGAGGATTTTCAAGCATTCTTTTTTTTTTTTTAAAGCAATTGGGGTTAAGTAACTTGCTCAAGGTTACACGGCTAGTCATTATTTATATGTGGGAGCTCATTTTCTGAGGCCGGATCTGATCTCAGGTCATCCCAACTCTGAGGCCGGCGCTCTTACTCACTGCGCCACCTAGCCGCCCCTTAAGGGCAATTGGGGTTAAGTAACTTGCCCAAGGTTACACGGCTAGGTTTTTGTTTGTGTGGATTAAGTGTCTGAGGCCAGCTCCGAACTCAGGTCCTTCTGACTCCAGGGTGGGCGCTCTATTCACTGCGCCACCTAGCCGCCCCCGATTTTCAAGCATTCTTAAGGAAAAAACCAGAGTTGAATAAAAAATCTGACATTCAGATACAAGAAGCAAGAGATACTTGAGAAGGTAAACAGGGAAAAGAAATCAAAAGGAACTTATCAAGGTTGAACTATTTACATTCCTACATGGAAAAACAATAACAGTAACTGATGAAACTTTTCTCAGCATGAAAATAGTTGAAGAAGGGTATATGCGCATATGACTACATATGTGAATGTGTATATGTTTTCAGGTATACATAGAGGGCACAGGTCGAATTTAATAGGAAGTGATGACACTTAAAAGGTGAGGTTAAGAGGTAAGAGAGTAATGTGGTGAGAGGGAATGGGGAGAGAAAATGGGGTGACCTGTCTTGTGTAGAGGAGGCAGGGGAAGGTGGATGCAGGGGAGGGGAGGAACAGGAAGGCAAAAAGGCAAAACCTCATTCTCACTGAATTTGGACCAGGGAGAGAATGACATGCATACTAAATAGGGTGTCCCACCCTACAGGAGCATGGGGGAGAGGGGAATGGGGGAAGGTGCTAGAGGGGAGGGCGGGCTGGGGGGGAGGGAAGTTGGAAGCACCCACTTTTGAAAAGGGAGAAGGTCAAGGTGGGAAGTGGACCATGTGGAAGATGGGATGGGAGGGAGGGAAATATAGTCAGTCTTTTACAATATATCTACTATGGTAATGTTTTGCATAGCTACACATGTACAGCATATACTGAGTTGCTTATCTTCCTTTTAAAATCAAATTAAAAAATATATATATATAAATACTATGATTAATACTATTCTGCATATAATTGGGAGATAAGATGTGCAGGCAATGGGGTGTGGGGACTCACCTTGCCCTACTGGAAAAGTCGAAGGGGGCATGGGAAAAGAGATGGGAGAGAGCAGACTGGATGAGGGGATATCCTGTATGACTGTTATTTGGGGGTGGTGGGTAGGGAAAAAATTCTAACTCAAAATCTGACAGAAATGAATGATATAAACCAGAAGTTAATAAAGCATTTGGAAAAAATAAAGAAAAAAAAAGAAAAAGTACAACTTAGAATGTCTTAGAGGTATACACATAAGTTTGATCTCTGCTTCTCTATTATACATCAAAAATTTATGTCACATGTCACAAAGAAATAGAGAAAATTATTTCTAAAAAGCAAGGCCAAGCAGCTGCTTCAGATACAACATATTCTAAGGTTAAGATGCAGAATCTGGCTGGAATTTGAGACTCAGAGGTTACTAGTTCTTCCAGCAGCCAAGTAACACTGATGGCAGAAAGGCAAACTCATAGTCTAGACATACACAGCATGAGGCCAAGGCTTTGGATCACTAGGGATGAACCACACATGGAAAGTGATGAGTTAATTAAACCGTACAAACCAACTGTACAAACAAGATTGATGTTAACATTTTAACTAGGAAAGTCTATTTAAGTCCTAAAAGGACCTTTTTTGTAGAACATTACAATTTTTCAGGCATATTTTCAGCATTTCAATTTTTCAGTGTCAATCTATTAACCATTCCTATAATCTGAAATGAATTATTAAAACAATGACAGCACCAACCAGATGACTTACTTATCTTGGAAGATGTCCTGAGCTGTTCTTTGATCCTTTTTCCTGATGGCTTCAGTCAAAGGGAAAAGAGTCTTTATTTTGGAGAGCGGGGCTTGGCACTTAGCTGTCACCTCCTCAGGGGGATCCAGCATGTCCCAGATATGTTGCTGGATTGGGGGCAGAGGATCACTGGGGTGCAAAGCTCTATGTAGCAAGCACTATTGGGAAAAGTTAGAGAGCATTCAGTTCACACTGCAATAACCATTAGACAAATCACATCTACCCTCAAGCAGGGATTCTCAATCTAGTACTCCAGAAAACCATCATCATATTTCGTAACATATGCAAATGACATATAAAACACTGAACGACCTCCATAAAAAATTAAAAGAGAATGTTGCAAAATTATAAAGAACAAGCATGGTTCCCCAAAAAAGATATGAGAAAAAGTCACCACCTCTCTCCTTTGCAGAAATGAGTTCATGGGTGTGGAACACTACGTATTTTCAGACTTCTATTTCAGTGATTGGTTTTGCTAGCTGTTTCCCCTTCTTCCCACTTTTCTTATTTTAAAAATATTATTTGTTATATGGGACGCTTCTCTGAGAGATGAGATACTGGGAGAAACTTTAATGATGCAAAAACAAATTGCATTAATAATTTTTTTTTAATTGAGTAGTTAATAGTATTATCACTGTTTCCAAGGCCACTGGGAGTTGATACAGGTAGAAGGAAGTAGTATCCTGGGCTTAATCCAAATCAGGTTTTCCAGTGCTTATGTGACTAGCATCCCCAAGATGACATTTGTGATTACTGGGCCCATGTTCTAGCAAGTAGCATCAGTCCTATTGTTGTTTGCCTATAACAGTTAGCACTCTATTCCATATCAACAAACAGAAAAGCCACCATCCAAAAACAAAAATTGAAGAGAAAAATCCCATCCTTTTTGGCCATTGTTTATACCTGTGATGGTGAGAAGTTTCAAAATAAGGCTGGGATACAAGGCTACCTACTAACCATCTCTATCTCAAAGCAGCAAAAACACTAGTTATTTCAAAACAGCACAAACTGGAAACAAGAAAGTCTCACTATATTGGGGAGGCTAGGTGGCGCAGTGAGTAGAGCATCGGCCCTGGAGTCAGAAGGACCTAACTTCGGATCCAGCCTCAGACACTTAATGCACAAACAAACAAAAACCTAGTTGTGTGACCTTGGGCAAGTTACTTAACCCCAACTGCCCTCCAAAAAGTAAAAAAAAAAGTCTCACTATAAATGATACTTAAATAATAAAATGGATTTGAAAAAATGTTCCCCCAAGCATCGTTTTCCTAATACGGCAGGTAATTTTCTATGTATTCTTAACCCGTCCCCCCCAAATTTTCTCTTTAATTAGCTCATACTCTTCTTAAATATCAATGACCAGGGGCGGCTAGGGCGCAGTGAACAGAGCACTGGCCTTGGAGTCAGGAGGACCTGAGTTCAAGTCTAGCCTCACACACTCAACACAAAAACTAGCTGTGTGACCTTGGGCAAGTCACTTATCCCCAATTTCCGTATCTTCCCCCCCTCTAAAAAGCAACACAAAAACAGAACAAAAAACAAAAAACAAAAAAATCAATGGCCACAGGGCACAATCTTAACTAGAAGACAAAAATGACCCAGACTCTCAGGGCTTAAAAACATCATCCTAGCTCATGGCCTTCATTTCATTCCCCAATGTGATAGTATCCTATCCCAAAAATGCTATCTCAAAAAGTTCTGAAGAAATTCTGATAATCTAAGCTTCAACAGAGAATATTTGCCAAATATTTTGAAAGATTCTCCTTGAGAAGCTCAATTAGCACCATTATGAAAGCTAGTAGCAAAAGTTCAGGAGAAAACAAATACTTCAGTCTCTTTTCAGAAAATTGTTCAATAGTTATTACATGAACTAGCTAGTTCTTTCAAAGACCATTATTTTTCTGCCTTCCATAACAAAATACTTCTAAAGGAAGAACTGATGCATTGAAGAACATTTCAAAAGTAACATTTTAAATAAAGGGCAGATGAGTCAAATCAGGAAGTCACTCATTCATAAGAATCCAAGTAGCTGAAAAACCATTACCTAAAAGAAATGAGGGCAAGAATAAGACTTAATTAACTTAATTCCACCCCACAGTCCAAAGTTTCTTATCTTTTAAGCAGGTACTAGTCTTGGCCACCATGCGAAGGGATGGGCTGAAGGGCATTTTTCAGATTGGTCAAAAGATTATAAGATAAGGGCAGCTAGGTGGCGCAGTGAGTAAGAGCGCCAGCCCCAGAGTCGGGAGGACCTGGGATAGGTTTGGGCCTCAGATACTTAACACCCACACAAAAATAACTGGCCCGTGTTACTTTGGGCAAGTTATTTAACCCCAACTGCTTTTAAAAAAAAGATTATAGGATAAATTCCAAGAAACTGCCCTGAAGGTGCTTTAATGGTGAGCATGACATATTTCAGTAGCATCTCTCAAGAAGGAACCTGAGATGTGACCACCAAGCTAGCCTAGGGATCTCCCCTATGTTCCAGTCAAGTGAGATTTCTCAAAACAATATAACATGAGTAATACCTCAAATAATACATCCCCTGGACATTAAGCTCCTTTATAATAAAAATAATAGTTAATAATAATAGCAATATCTGGAATAGTTCTTTAAAGTTTGCTGGGTATTTCAGATAAGCTATCTCATTTGACAACATTTGCCAAATTATATTTTTTTATATCATGAAAAGTTACTATGCAATAAAAATAGTTAATTGCATAGTCTCTACTTATTCCCAATAAGAAGTTAAACATGGTATTTTATTGGCAAAATTGCAGGTTTTTCCATTTCCCTGTCTCTTCTATCTCTTCTACCCCAATGTCCTCTTCTGTCTCTCTTCATTAGTAATAGTAGTAGTAGTAGGAGTAATAGTAGTAGTAATAATAATAATAATAACAATAATAATAAGATCCCACTGATTTGAGTAATAGAACAAGGGAACATGGCAAGTGCTGCTTTACTTAAGAATTCTTTTTATGTCAGAGAATGTGACCCATTTCATTTTCCCCTTACATATTTCATCATTTTGATTAAAAGCACAACTCTAAAATGAATCCAGACTCCATATCCTTCTCCCAGTAAGAATAATCTCTCATAATGAAAATTACCCTTCTAAGCAGGTCAATGTGCTATATAGAAAATTCTCTAATAAATTTCATCAAATGAAAAGTGAAAGAAGGAAGAATGGGGCAGCTATTTTTCTTCCTATTTGAGTAAATAAAGTTCATCTTTGACCTGAGTTCAGGTCAAATCAAATGAAATCAACAAGCATTGACAAAGAACTTACTCTGTTTATGTTTGGGTCTGGCCTGGGCCACAGACTGACTCTGTGACTCTGGGAAATCATCTACCTTCTCAGCACCCTAGGCCATGCACTAAGATTATAAAGTCTTTCTTTTCAAAGGTGTCAATCAGCTTTTGTAGAGGGAATTTTCTTTATACATATGAAATCACAGCTCCAGTCTCTATCTCTATCTGGCAAGAAAATCACTTATTTGCTCTAAGGGAGGAGTTCTTAAACATTATTGTGGCACTGATTCTCCTGGCAGTCTAGTGAAGCCTATGGGTCCCTAAAGATGTCCTTTTTAAAAAAAATATTTTATCTTTTCTTCCAATTATATGTAAAACTTTTTAACATTTGTTTTTTAAAAATCTTGGCTTCCAAATTTTCTCCCTTGTTCCTTCTCCTCCCTCCTCCCTGAGACAGTAAGCTATTTTATATAGGTTATATATGTTAAATCATGAAAAACAAATTACTATTAGTCATATTATGAAAGACAAAGACCCAAAGAAAAATAACTGTTAAAAAATGCAGAAAGGGAAAAATACTATGTTCTAATCTGCATTCAGATTCCATTAATTCTCTAGAAGAGGACAGCATTTTTTATCATGAGTCCTTTGAAATTATTTTAGATCATTATGTGGATTAGAGTAGACAAGTTATTCATAACTGATCATCATACAATAATGCTATTACTGTGTACAATGTTCTCTTGGTTCTTCTCACTTCACTCCGCATCAGTACATATAAGTCTTCCCAGGTTTTTCTGAAATCTACCTGCTCATCATTTCTTAGAAGACAGTATTATCATATACCACAAATTGTTGAGCCATTAAACCACTGATGTCCTTCAATTTCCAATTCTTTCCCATTTCAAAAAGAGGTACAGTAAAGATTTTTATGTAGACAGATCTTGTTCCCCTTTTAAAAAATCTCTTTGGGACACAACCCTAGTAGTAGTATTGCTGGATCAAAGGGTATGCACAATTTGATTGACCTTTGGGCACAGTTCCAAATTGCTCTCTAGAATGGCTGGAAAAGTTCACAAATCCACCAATAGTGCATTACCAATTTTCCCACATCCCCTCTACCATCTATTATTTTCCTTTTTCTGTCATATTAGCCAATCTGATCAGTATGAGGTGGTATATCAGAATTGTTTTAATTTGTATTTCTCTAATCACTGATTTAGATGATTTTTTTCATATGATTATAGATAGCTTTGATTTCTTCATCTGAAACCTGCCTGTTCATATCCTTTGACAATTTATCAATTGGGGAATGACTTGTAAATATAAATTTGACTCAGTTCTATTGGAGAAATGAGGCCTTTATCAGAAACACTTGCTGTAAAGACAATTTTCAAGGTTTTTGCTTTCCTTCTAATCTTGACTGCACTGGTTTCATTTGTGCAGAAACTTTGTATTTTGATACAATCAAAATAGACCATCTTACATCTAGTAATGCTCTATCTCTTTACTATTTCCTCCTATAACTCATTTAACTTCTTTAAAAATTTGGATGCTATATTATTTGGTGCATATATGTTAAGTATTGATATCATTGTCTATAGTACCTTTTAGCAAGACGTAGTATTCTTATCTCTTTGAATTAGATGTAATTTTTTGCTTTGTCTGAAATTATAATGGTTTACTTTTGCTTTTTGCTGGTACTTTGCTGGTATAATCCCCCTTACACAGATAAAAAAGCCAAGGTCTTGGGTTATCCATCTCTCACCTGAAACAACCTCTGAAACTGGGGATTTGGAATTTTAGAGGTTTGAAAAATGTCTTCAATGGTGTCCTCATCATCGTCTTTGTTAACCAAGCTCATGGAGTCAATCAAAGCATCAACTGCAGACAGCTGAGCCTCTAAAAATCAAGCAAAAAGAGATGAGTAAAAACAATTATTCCCTCTGTTTTGGTCCACTAAAATTCTTTTTTGTATTCTTCTATTTATGATTACACTAATGTCATTATAGCCCATCACAAGAAAGAGTTTTTATTTTAGTAGTCACTAGTACACATTCAGATGGAATCCAACTCTGGAAAGAGTCCATTCATAAGTCAGTGTCTTCAATGAGCTAGAGACAGAAATGCTTATTTATAATGCTCTAGTGATGTGATAAATATTTTATAAACTTCATCAAAACCTAGTACCTGCCACACCACCTTAGATAGAAAAGGTACTTAATAAATACCTGCTGACTCATTTCTCAGTCCTTTGGACTTTTCCCTTCCAAATGGGTCAGCCAAAAACAAAAAGGATTCTAAATAAAAATACTCCTTGTTAAATGGTTACATGCACCTGGTATTCTCAACTTGGTCTGGTCACGGGTATTCACATGAAACAATGGCTCTAGATCATTACCAGTCACTAAATACAAAGTACAGAAGAGTAAATAGTTATTGAAAATTAATATAAGCTTCTGTTTCTCAACTCCTCTTGGCAGAGCTACTATAAAATGGAGTTAAATATCTACTTATTTAACAAGAAGCATATTTGCTGTCTCTCTCTCTCTTCCCCACATTCCTTTCTCCCTCCTGCTCCTCTCCTTTTTTATTTTTTTGAAAATGGGTGTCCCCAAATCACCTAGGATACAAAGGACAGGGCTACTAGTGGGCTAGTTGACTAGGATAGGCACATGAGCTTTTACTGGCTCCATTTTCTGAGCTCAGCCAGTTCATCCCTTGGTAGGCAACCCAGGAGCTGCCCATTTCTGAAGGCTCACCTTACTTTTGTCAGACTTAACATGGGCACTTGACTGATTTAGCCCATTGCAGTTCAGAACTCCCAAGCTCAAGATATCCTTTGGGCTCAGTTCTCCCAGTAACAGTAATTATAGGCTTGTACCACCATGTCCAGACACCTTTACTAACATAACGTCTGGGTTACTCATCTGGCCTATTGTGATTTTTTTAGAGCAATCTAATGTTTAATGTTTTAAGTGACAGCACTATCACCATGCCCTGAGCTAAGAGATAAAGAGAACTTGGGACAAGCAATACCTTTATTTCCATACAGAACATCCCTTTTACTTTCTCTCACTTCTTTTACAATTGCTAGGCACTATATATCCATACTTGGTCATTCTTAATAAATGCCAAGTGGTTTTAATAATCCAGTTCTCAAAAAGAGAAGATACAAAAAAGAAGTCAATTCACAGGACAAAAGACAGACAAGTCAAAAGATCTTGGATGCTTTGATACTGGGACACCAAAAGGGTTGTGGCATTGAATAAACTGAAGTCCATTCAAATGATCTCAATACAAAGTTCTTCTTTTAGGGAAAGGAAGGGAATAAGCATTTGTATAGCAACTATTATGTGTCAGGCACTACACTGAGCACTTCATAAATAGTCTCATTTGATCTTCACAACTTTGTAAGGTAAGTGCCATTATTATCCCTATTTTACTGATGAAGAAACTTAGGTAAATATGGTTAAATGACTTGCCCAAGGTCACACAACTAGTAAGCGTCTGGAGCCAAAATTTGAACTCAGATCTTCCTGACTCAGGTCCAGCACTCTACCCACTGCGCCACCAGCTACCTTTTCCTTTTAAAAAGGAAGGAGTTCAAAGACATAAAAGACTGTATGTAGTTATGAGGAGCTAATGACAGAATGCAATAAACACACAGCTCTTGTATTCCACAGCAGCAGTTTCTCCTATATATACATCCATAAAGATACCTCCATCATCATCGTTGTTATCGTCATAGCTAACTGCTATGTTAGGCCCAGTGCTACGAACTTTACAATTATTATCTCATTTGATCCTCACAACAACCCTGGGAGATAGGCATTACTATTATCCCTGTTTTATAGATGTTAACAGCCAAACAGAAATTAAGTGACTTGCCCAGGGTCACTCAGCCAGTAAGTAGCTGAGGCCAGATCTGACTAAGTTCTTCCTGATTCCAGGTCCAACATTTATTCACTGAGCCACTTAGCTGCCTTCTACCACGCTTCCACCACGATCTAGAGAAATCCACCTTTAGAAGCAAAAAGAAAAGTTTAATCTCTAGAGACCTGTGTGATTCTTGGTCTCTCAATCCAAAGCAATTAGCCTACATACAAACAAGGTCAAAGGCACCAGCTTGAACCTACTGCTTATCTATTATTCCCAAAAGAAAAGAACCAACATTATTGCATAGCCAAAGATCATACCTTTAAACTTAGCTAGCTGCTTCCTAAATACCTGCTACTGGCCAAAAGAACTAGATGAAAGAGTGGACAGCTCAGTGCAAAGTAATTTCCAATACTAGAAAAATAATTCAAAGGACTTTTAATACTGGAAGTGAATTAACACCATCGTATATGAAGATGAAATATTCTGCTAAATCCTTGGTCCATCCAGTTCCAAACAGAAACTTATCAGGGACATAAGATTTCCTAAGAACATTTGGTGTTTAGAGTTATTTAGTGAACAAAAGGAGAAAATCACTTACCTGTAGGAGTACACTTCTTATTGTTTCTCAAGGAGGAAAACAGGTATTGCCTTAAGTCTTCCATGTAGGGCAGCTGTATATACACTAAGCACTGTAACAGAATGAAAAGCAATACGAGAAGAAACTAAATGGTGGGGAAGAGTGTGGCACATGCACCCTGTAAAAGCATTTCAATATATAGAACAAACCAGGCTGCTACACATATGGATCAGGCTAAGCACAGTTTATCACTCTTGCTATAACTATATATAAAAACAGTTTTGGGACCACTGAATGTTGAACAAATTAACTTTTTAAAAAAGATAATACCAGAGAAATACTTCAAAAACATGACATTTGGGCTCTCAGCATACCTGGGAGTCAGGAAAGTCCTTGTGGCTGGAGCCCTGGGCACCAGGACCTTCCAACAGCCAGAAGGGACTCCCTTGAGAGGACAGCAAAGTGTTATCTCCATGAAATGTAAGGGAGCCTAGGTAGTATTTCAAATATGAGGGTGCTTTAGCAAACAGAATGTAAAAATAATAAACCATATATCTCATTCTCACTGGCTAGTCATCACTCCTATTGTAAAATGAAATAATGTTACCTATTCCCTTATGACTTTAATATTCAATTCAAAAACATGCATGTAACTTCTATTATGGAGAAGGCACTGTGTTTGGTGCTGAGGGCACACAGTTGGCCTTGCCATAGACTCTGCTTTTCAGTAGCTTCTAATCCAAGAGGGAGAAAGACATGAAAGGAAGATCACTTATGGTTTGTGCTCGTGGTGGAGGTAGCTAGAAAAGGTTCATGAAGGAGATAACATCTGAGCAAGGTGTCAAAAAAGGGGAGGTTGCACATGTGTATGTGTGTGCACATGCATGAGTGTGTGTGGAGAGAAAGAAGAAGAGAGAATAAGAGAGACAGAAGACATCAAGAAAACAATTTGTAAACTCGTGACCCAAAAGACAAAAGAAAGGTAGAAAGGGGAATCTGTTCCAAGGATGGGAAATAGCAGGAACCAAGGCATGATGCCAGAAGGGGACAGGAAATGGATGGCAGATGGGAATGAATCTAGTCTTGCTGGTATGTGGAATAAGTAAAGGCTAGAATGGCAGGTTGGAGCAAGACTGTACCGTAAAGGTTCTAAATGATAAGAAATTTATTCTTTACTCACCTGGCAACAAAGAGTCATTAAAAATTTTTGAAAAGGAGAATGATGATCAGAGTGATATATCAGAATGATTACTGAGGCAGTCTGCTAATTGGTCTTCTACAATTTGGCTTAGATACTTACTAGCTGTGAGATATTGTTCAAGTCATTTAACCTATCTACCTCAGTTTCTTCAACTGTAAAATAGGGATAACAGAACCTACCTCACATGTAATTGAGGATCAAATGAGATAATACCTGTAAAGCTCTTAGCCCAACAAATTAACTTCTCTCTAGGTAGACAGTATAAAGAGAGAAGAGGGCTCAGGATAGTTAGTGGGTGTGACCTGAAGGAAGATACAGCAAAAGAGACAGAGAAATAGTTGTCAGACAGAATAGGAGGGAGGAAACAGAATCACAAAAACCTGGAGAGTATATGTAAGTGAAGAGGGTGATGACAGTATCAAAGGCTTCTGTGTGGTCAAGAAGGCTGAGGCCTAAGAAGAAATCATCAGATTTGGCAAGTAAGAGATCACTGCTATTAATTACATAAAATTAAAAAATTTTCCACAAACAAATCCAATACAGCATAAAAGTGAAAGAGTTAATAGAGGAAAAAAATCTTTGCAGCAAATTTGTCTAACAGTCATTTCCAAGATACATAGGAACTGATTCAAAATTTATAAGAATAAGAGCCAGTCTCCAAATGCTAAATGGTCTAAAGATAAGAATAGGCAGTTCTCAGAACTGCCAAGCTATCTATAGCTATTTGACAAAAAATGCTCCAAATTGCTAATAATAAGAGAAATGCAAATTAAAGCAATTCAGAAGTTCTACTTCATGCCTTTTAGATTAGCAAAAATGACCAAAAAGAAAAAAAGACAAATGTTGGAGGGTAGTCGGAAAACAGATACACTGATGCAATGTTGGTACAACTGTAAAAGGATCCAACCATTCTGCAAGACAAAAATTTGGAATCATGCCCCCAAACTGACTAAATAGTGCATGCCCTTTGACCCAGCAATATCACTGCTAGGCTAATTTCCCAAAGAGATCAAAGAAAGAAAGTGTACAAAAATATTTATAGCTCTTTTTACGGTGACAAAAAAAGTAAAGTAAAAGGGTGCCCCATTATTGGGAAAGAGCTTAAATAAACTTTGGAATATGAATATAATAGAATTCTACCGTGCTTTACAAAATGAGGAAAAAGACAGTTCCAAAGAGAAATAGAAAGACTTGTATGAAGTGGTGCAAAGTAAAGTAAGCAGAATCAGAAAAAACAATTCATACTTTAACATCAATATTGTAACTCTAATTCCTGAGGACTGATGAGAAAATTACCCACCTCATGTCAGAGATGATAAACTAATAGGCAAAATAAACATCTTCTTGGACATGACTAAAGTAGGAATTTGTTTTGCTTGGCTGTACTTATGTGATACAGGGGGTCTTCTATCTCTTTCTATACTTTTTCAGTGGATGGGGGAGTGGGGTGGGAAGATGAAAAAAAAAAGAATTCTTGATAACTATCAATTGAAAAAAAGAACTGAAGACACTTATTAGGAATACCTCCTATAAATTTATTATATCTAAAGCCTTGGCTTCAATTAGTCCACAAAACTTTCAGAAACACCTTTTTAAAATTCTTATAATGTACCATCAGGCATACAGTATTTTCCCCATTTCACAGAGAAATTATAGCACAAACAGGAAACATAATGAAGTGTCACTAACTTCATCAATTCAATTCAATTTTTAAAAATACACTTTCTAATTTAAGTACTATGTACAAATATTTTCTTTTTAGGAGATCAAGACAGAATAGCACTGACCAGAGTATTAATTTAACTATTACCTCATAAGCTTGCTTGATAATAGGAAAAGCTACGCCAACCTGAGGATTAGATCTTTTGTCATAAGCATACCGGACAATGGCTACCATGTCTAATTCATCCAATGCATGAATCAAGGAGGAGAGTGCCACTGCTGCTGCCTGGGAAGAGAGAGCCACAGGTTCTTGAGCACTTGTCCCAAGGTTGAAGGTTTATCACATCTTTTCATTCTCATGTCAGAGTCAAAAGAAGTAAGAAATAGCAACTGTAAACAGTCTGTGCTGCCTTCTATTGGCTGGTGTCAATGCTATAGGAGCTGGAGATGGAAGGGACCTCATAGGTCATCTAAGAGAACACTGACATTCTACACATGAAAAAAATGAGATCAAAAAAAGGGAAGTTGGGGTGGCTAGGTGGCGCAGTGAGTATAGAGCACCGGCCCTGGAGTCGGGAGGACCCGAGTTTGGATCCAGCTTCAGACACTTCACAGACACACAGACACACAGACACACAGACACCCTATCCGTGTGACCTTGGGCAAGTTATTTAACTCCAATTGCCCTCCAAAATGCAAAAAAAAAAGGGGGGGGGGTATTTGCCTGAGGTAACCCAAGAATTAAAACTCAAAGGCAGGATCCTGAGGGAAGGGCAATTTCTGTTACTTTAAATTCTACCTTTAGAAATTTTTTTTCTTTATGGACCAAATTTCCTTTCTTCTTGGTCTGGATCATTTCAGTTTAATCCTAGCACATCACAGAATCATAGAACTCCTACTCTGAAAGAAGACTCTCTGGAAGTTACAAACACAAAAATTCTCCCAGGATCATAGATATAGATCTGGAAGAAACTCCAGAGGTCAAGTGAAACCCCAACATTTTACAGATGAAAGAAATGGGTCCCAAAGAAGCTAATGACTTGCCTCAGGTCACAAAGCACTTCAAAGTTTTCAAAAAATCCCTTTCCTACACTAAAGCCCTGGGGGGAGGTAGTAAAAATACTTTTATTCCAGTTTAACAAGTGAGACAACCAAGAGATCATATGACTACTCCGTGGTTTATAGCAGGATCCAAGAATATGAAAAAAAAAAACCTGGTTTCAATGCCCAGTTCTGACATTTCATAGTTTTATAATCTTATTGGACAAATCAACTGGCTCCTTTGAGTCAGTTTTCTCATGTGTAAACAGTGGATGATAAAACTAGTAATCAATCAATCAATCTATATTTATTAAATGCCAACTATATGCCAGGCACTCTGCTAAGCATTTGTACTTGTAATACTGCTTTTTGAACCTTAAAGGGCTTACTCTTCCAAATACAGACCTCAAATTCTGTATCCATAAAAGAAAATAAATAGTTAAAAAAAAAAAGAAATAGTTGTTTTTACCATTTGTCCTAGAGATATCCATTCTTTTCAGAATAATGAACTATTAAGAACTGGAAGGGATTTAAGAGATCATCTATGTCAACTTCCTCATTCTATCTCTAACAAATCTATGATTCTATATGCCCAGTGTCTGTGCTTATGCCATAACAGAATCCATTTATAATTTTGTCATTTTTATAAAGGTCATATGGATTTGCCAATGATATTGGAAAAGGCAAGAGTTTTGTTTTTTGTTGTTTTTTAATTAGGACATCATTTTCACAAAATGACACCTAAATTTATTTTTATGGTCCAAAGATTTAAGGTTATCTCACCTCATCATCTTTTGCAGCAAACACTTTTAGAACTTGGTTTCCCATAAAGAATTTCCTGTGTACCTGCAAGGACAAAGTTGGGGGAAATGTGGTTTTGATCGAAAGCAAATGAAAAAGAGACCTTGTACATTATTAACCATACTGGGCACCAAGAAAGTTTACTCACATTACTTCCACCAAACAGAATATTAGCCAAAAAAATAATATCCAGAACATCCAGAAGATATTTAATGATGCAGGGCAAGACTTCAGGATAGAAAGAACTGAATGTATAGATCATCTACAGAGAAATGATACTTAAACTCACAGAAGCAAAGGAAAACAATGGAGGAAGGAGGGTCTATGATAGAATCCTAGGAAACACACAGGCCAAGGTGTTGGAAAAGTTTACGGGAAAGGATACAGACAAATAGGAGGACCAAAAGGAAGCAATGTCCCCAAAGAAAAGGGGAAGAGAAGGTCTGGGAGATAGGGTAGTCAACAGTGTGAAAGCTACAAAGTTTGGAGTTAGAAGCCAACAATTTTCACAATCCTTGAAAGGGTTGAAAAATAAGTAGGTAGTAAGTCTACATGACTTTCTGGGAGTGTGGCAGTAAAAGGGAGGGAGTCTGTGTGTGTGTGTGTGTGTGTGTGTGTGTGTGTGTATGTCTGTCTGTCTCTGTGTATCTGTGTATTTAGTAGATAGAAATCTTTATTATTTAGTTTTGTAAGTATGAGCTATCTCAAGGATACCAATCTCTGTACCAAAAGAGGTTTAAAAACACGTTACTCGGACGGCTAGGTGGTGCAGTGAGTAGAGCGCCAGCCCTGGAGTCAGAAGGACCTGAGTTCGGATCTGGTCTCAGACACTTAATGCACACACAAACAAAAACCTAGCCGTGTGACCTTGAGCAAGTTACTTAACCACAATTGTCCTCCAAAAAGCAAAAAAAAAAAATGTTACTCCTAGACCAACTTTTATCCTGTAACTCTTGTGTTAGAAGGTTAAACAGTAAGTGTAGCTAGCTTAATTCCACAATTCGTGACCAAGTCAGCTCTCTGGTCTTTGAACTGAGCACATGGTATCAGAAAGGGAGAGCCTAAAGATTAGAGAGAGTAGGAACGGTAAAAGGGACAATCTGTGGGAGAAGATAAAATGGGATCATTTGTGCATGAAGAAGAGTTTGTAATCTGACTCTGCAGTCTGAAAGGACTAAAGAATCCAGGGTAACTTCTATGCCCCAATGAGGTATTAGGGGAAGACTGAAGTACCCATGTATTAATGATACCTAAGTATAATATCTCAGTGAGTCATCAGGAAACAGCTTAAACATGCTTTGCACACAAATGTGGGAAAAATACCGCACCTGAGAAGACCTACAGAATCCCAAAACAGAGAAGCATTTTCCTTCTGTTTTGTATTTCATTTGTCCCTCATCCACTTTAGAGAAAGGAACGATATCACTCCCATAGCGGAACCCTGGAAAACGAGAAGAGCATCTGGTAGGCAAAGGGGGCTACATTTTTCACAACCTGAAATCACCTCTATATATACATTAACAAATTATACATACCCCAGAGTTAGTCACTATATTCAGCTTTCTGGAATCTAAATCAAATTACTTTCCCCTATGACCAAGAAAAAAAAGAAAACTCATACATACTCACCATAAACAGCATGGACATTTTACAGACCACTAAAAACACCGTCCTATTTCTTAAGCAGCACCTTCTATAATATAGTTAGTTACCCTAATGACTACCAGACTGAAAGAAAAGCAAAGAAGCAAACACAGTATGTAAAGTTATACTTCAAAGATAAGCCTCCATTGACTACAGGACAAACATGATTTGCAAACATAATAACAGAAATGCACTTTTATACAAATCAAGAGAAACATATCACAGGAGATGTCTGTAGGAAATGTACAGAATATCTTAAAAACAATACAGATTACCAGACACTTGAAAGGAAAAAAATCTAAAACTTTCATTTTTTTTTTAACAATTCAAACGATAATTTATTTACACACTCTCTCTTTTTTCCTGGAGTGATGCTGCATATTTTTTCCCTTTTTAATTACTTATGTCAGTTTCATAAAAGCAGGCTCTTGCTTTCTTATTAAATATGCATCTCTATTCTTATAGACATTTCCGCAGGGAAAGTTATTGTCCTTCTTTTAGCAGTATTGGTGGAGGAGAGTACAGTCACCATAAGATGCTTATGGCTTTGGTTGGAGAAATGAACATCAGGCACAGCTCAACTATGAGAAAACAAGATAACTAGATGTGTAGGGGTGGAGTTTACGATCACAGTGACTGTTCATATCACTCTGCTGTTGCTGTGGTATTTTTTTTTTTATAAAAAAAAGAAGCAAGCTCCTGGTTCCATGAAATGTCTTTAGTAACTTAAAAACTAAACTAAGAACTAAAATCTAAAATAAAAACCCAAAATCTAGCTAGGAAATATAGTTCATGGCACAAATGTCTAAGCAAAATGGTTTTCTAATTTTTCCACACGTCACAAGTCAATCTCTTAACTTTAACAGGAACCCAATTAGGATCATCTTATAATTTTCAGCAAACCTACTTAAAGATCAAATAAGTAGCTCTGAAACTTTTTTTTTTTGGTGGGGTGCAGGGGCAGTGGTGGTGGGGTATTTGACATGTTGAGGAACATAGAAAATCCACAAAAATATATAGTTATTTTGGTCTCTACATGGAACTCACCTACCCTTCTTTCTCTCCATTTGAAGTTAGGAAGCCTGGGGTATAGGGACAAGGATATTAACAGTCGAGAGCAATAAAAGGGTAAGACAGAGCTGCAGTGAGACTTTCTGCTTCTGGACCCCACATCAGGAAAGATTAGTAAGCAATGAACAGTTGTAGAATGGCAAAAATGGGGTCTATGGCCAGGCAGGAAGAAGAAAAAGTCAATGCTACAGGTCCCCAGGAGCACAGAATTTTTTTTTTGTTTTTTAATTTATAAACAAGTATGAAATTTTGTACAATGTAGAGTGATGACATATATGTACATGTATGTATATATATTATATATGTATATGTGTATGTATGTATACATATACACAAACACACATACACCTAAGAACCATGCCTCTATCTTAACCATTCTTTTGGGATCAAGCAATTCTACCACTTCAATGTCATCTAGACTCTCTTGGTGTGTAAGAGGAGGGTTAGATGAGGGTTGCTCTCCATTTAGATGGATATATAACATCAAATGAGGACTAATAAATACAATTTTAAGAACCTTAACAAACACAAAACACTAAATCAAAGTAAATTATTTTCACTGTCCCTCAAACTAACTTAGGAAGCAATTTGATAGGAAGTGAAACCACAGAAATCTACTTACACAAAACATTCATCACAGAAGAGAAAAATAAAGTTAAGCCAAAAGTTATTTAAGTCTTATGAATGCAAGCATTTTCTTAGCTAGTGGGTCTCAAAATTTAAAATAAACTAGCTATGAAATCCATTCCTTGGACACTTAAAAGTCAGGAAGACAGAACATCAGAATATATAAGTCATGCAGTCCAAGATCCAAGGGATGAGGTGAATGGCCAGGTTAAGTTCTTATTTCAAATTTCTACACACTCATAACTCAGAGGAGTAGACTGCTTGAAGCCCACTGAAGGATATAATACTACATTTCAAGTCATTCACTTCTCATAATATAAATCCTAACCTGCCTCACACCCCACTGAATAAAACCTCCTTTTCGCAAAGTTTAAAAATATTGATCCCACATGGCATGACAAAGGAAAAGGCGGTAACCACATACCTTGGATAGTGTCTTCTTTCTGGACTTCAGTTTCATCATCATCATTTAAGCAGTAAACTGTTTCCTTTTTTATATCTTCTTTCCTTAGAGTTCTAGCATCTACAGCTGTCCAACTTTTTTTTACTTTCTCCTGAGTAACCTTATTTCCAAAAGAAAAGTAGAAATGAGGGAGGACTTATAAATCTTCAAAACCTAGCAATTTTGATCCTTATAAAAAACACGTCTAGAGCCTTCTCTTTGGTTCCCAAACACAATCCAAACAAACTACTGTAGTATCCTGTTTTTTGTTTTTGTTTAGTATTTTATCTTTTTAGTTGATGTATTTAATTTTTATCTTAGGATTCCAAATATACCCTTCTCCCTCTCCTACCCAATGAGATAACAAAGGATAAAAAAAGGTGATTCAACAAATTTATGTAACAAATAATAAATGTATATAAGCACATTTGATAGTATATACAAGGTTCTACACCCATAAACTTTACCACCGCTGACCTGAAAAGAGTGAAGTACATTTTCTCAATTCTTTTCTGGAGTCAAGGTTGATTATTTTAATTATACAACAACTAGTTTCACTGGGGGCTTTTTGTGGTTGTTATTCTTTCTCTCTACATCATTGCAGTTACTGAGTATAATGGTTTTCTGACTGGTATTCCCTTTCCTTTGTACCAATTCATAGAAATCTTCCTTTGCTTCTTCAAATTCTTTATCTTGCTCCATTACATACATGCCACAATGTGTTTAGCCATTCCCTAATCAATGGGCATCTACTGTGTTTCAGTTCTTTGCTACTATAAAAAATACTGCTATAAATATTTTGGTGTACATATGGCATCCTTTTCCCTTTTATCCTTTTGGGGTACACACCTAGAACTGCGATCTCTGGGTCAAAGGCAGCTCTTCCAGACATGGTCAGACCAAGTCTTTGCTATTTCATTTACTGACACATGTAAGAAAGTAGGCGTCAGAGGCAACTAAAATTCATTTTATCATCAATCAGCCGGTATTTATGATGGGCCTCATTTGAGTCAAACTTTGTGCTAAGGTATAGGGATTACACAGTTAAGGTTTCAGGTAGAAAATTACCTCTGAGAAGGGAGTTCTAAAGAAAATAATGGATTTTAAAAGGTAGAGAGGTGAGGTACATATGCATTGTAGGCATGGGGGAAAGCCAGTAGAAAGGCACTGAATTACAATCTATGTGGATAGAGCTTACCTCTTCTGCCTTTTCAGTGCTCTCCAAAGGTACCGAATGTGTAACTATTAATAGGTATACCTGTATTCCCAGGTCTAGGGCCCTTAGTGGGGACAGTCACTCTCTAATCAAGTCAGTAAGGTAAGCCTGGAAGAGAAGCCTGTGTTGCTGATTCTCAGAAATACTCAAACAAGAAAGTCTGTATGTGAAATGATATAAAGACTACTTCTAAGACTTCTGTACTTTGGAAATCTTTCTTTGGATATTTAAAAAAACAAGCAAAACATGTAAAGAAAAAAGAATAGAAAGAAAGGGGCTTAGAACAAATAAGAAAAAACGTTTTAAGTTTGTAAGGAAATTATTATGGATCAGACTTCACCTCAAAACAGAAATTACTTCATTTATGAGCCAAGTTGCAGCCTAACTCAAAAGGACTTTATAAAATCAAGCAGCATTTCTATTATCACAGTGTAGAATGTAGGGAGACTAGCCTGAATTGAGCCATTTATGTGAAAGGGGAGGTACAATATAACAATTAAGATCGCAAATGAAGATATGTCAACCTAGCTGAATGACTTGAGGCACCATTTTCAACAAGGAGTGTGCTTTATTTCTCAGCAGAGAAAAACAAATTTCTTCCAATCAGAAAATATGTTTAAATATGTATAATAGTCATTTCTAAACTTCCAAATAATCTTGGACAGAAATTTACATTGGAGCAATATTATAGCTGAGATTTAAAGGGCAGAAAAGCAGGTGAATTCAGAGGGGCCATCTCACAGTATCAACAACTCACTGATTTTATGATGTGCCAAAATATTAATATCTCTTTTAGACACTCCAGCCGGGAGCCGAGGTGGGACCAAGGTCAAACACCAGAGCATGGTAAAGAACCATCGCGATGGCTCCCCAAGGAGAACCTCAAGTGCATTTCAAACTTGTGTTAGTTGGAGATGGAGGTACTGGAAAAACCACATTTGTAAAACGTCACTTGACTGGTGAATTTGAGAAGTCTGTAGCCACCCTGGGTGTTGAGGTCCAGCCTCTCGTGTTCCATACTAACAGAGGTCCTATTAAATTCAACGTATGGGATACAGCTGGCCAAGAGAAATTTGGTGGTCTGAGAGATGGTTATTACATCCAAGCTCAGTGTGCCATTATGTTTGATGTAACATCAAGTGTTACCTACAAGAATGTACCTAACTGGCACAGAGATCTGGTATGGGTATGTGAAAATATCCCTATATTGTTGTGTGGCAACAAAGTGGATATTAAGGACAGAAAAGTCAAGATGACATCAATTGTCTTCCACAGGAAGAAGAATCTCCAGTACTATGACATCTCAGTCAAAAGTAATTACAACTTTGAGAAGCCCTTCCTTTGGCTTGCTAGAAAACTTACTAGAGACCCTAATTTGAAGTTCATTGCTATGTCTGCTCTTCTTCCTCCAGAGGTTGTCATGGGCCCAGCACTGGCAGCACAGTATGAGCAGGACTTACAGATTGCTCAGACAACTGCGCTCCCTGATGAAGATAATGACCCGTAAGGGAATGAAGCTAGAGCCCAGAGTCAGAGGTCTAGTTTTATAGGCAACTGTCCTGTGACGTCAGTGCTGTAGTGTGTTTGCCACTTTATTATATAGCTGAGCAGAACATGTGCTTAATCTTTGGGATGCTAAAGGAAATGAATGGGCTTTGGAGTGAATGTAGCAGTTTAAAAAAATAGAATTCATATTCTGAACCTGCGTATTTAGTTGTTTTGGAACGCAATTACGTCAAATATGAGACTGCTGCAGTCTGATCACAATATTCAGTGGTGAATCTTGTTTGTTACTGTCATTCCCATTCCCTTTTCGTTTAGATTATAATAAACTTGTATTTCAAATATCTAAAAAAATCTCTCTTTTAAATGTGACTTATTTTCTTGCTTCCCCAAACTCTGGAATTCCCCCAAACGTGCTACTTCAGCTGACTTTTACTCTTAATCACTTTCTGATGTCAATTCTATGCCATTTTCTCCACTAAACTATCTCCCTCTACCATTACTACTCTCACTACTTTTTATCCTTGTACTGGCCGCTTTACTACTACCTACAACCATGTCCATGTCTTCCCCCATACTCAAAAAAACTTCTATGAATCTATCTCCATTATCATTCTATAACTCTGCTTCCTTACAATCACTGCCTCCATCCAGTTCCTTTCCTCTTAGTCCTTTACAATTTGGTTTCCAACTTCATCATTCAATTGAAACTCTTCTGTCCAGAGTCACCAACAATCTCTTAATTGCTAAATCTGATGGCCTCTTTTTCAATTCTTATCCTTCTTGACCTCTCCTGTAGTCTGTGACCCCGTGGATCACTGCTTTCTTCTTGATGCTCTCTTCTTGCTAGGATCTCTTACTTGTCTGACCCCTTGTTCTCTCTTATCTAGGTGATGACCACTAACCACAAGTTTCCCCCAAAGACTGTCCTGGGTCCTATTCTTTTTTCCTTCTGCATTATTTTGTTTGGTGATCTCATCAGCTCCTATGCTGTGCAGTTGATTTTTAGATCTATTTATTCAAGCCTAACATCTCTCTTGTGTTTTAGACACCTTGAACTCAACATGCCCCAAGCTGATCTCATTATCTTTCTCCCTAAAGCCTGCCCTCTTCCTAAAAACTTTCATGTTATTGTCAAGGGCACGACCATCTTCCCAGTCACCCAGGCTTGCAACTTAGGCATCATCAGTTCTTTACTCTCTCTCCCTCACCACAGCTACTCAGCCTCAACTCTTCTGGATCCTATCATCACAATGTCTCTTGTACAAGCCCCCTTCTCTCCTCATAGGCTCTTGTCACCTCACGCACTGACTACTGCAGTAAACTGCTGGCTGGTCTTCCTCCTCAAGTGTCTCCCCACTCCAGTCATTTTCCAATCAGCTAAACTATCAAAGTGATCTTCTTAACGTGTAGGTTCGACCATGTCATGCCCTTACTCAATAAATGCCAGTGACTCTCTATGATTTCTAGCATTGAATATAAATTCCTATGACTTTTAAAACTCTTAATATCCTGAATCTTCCTACCTTTACTGGTTTCTTAGACTTAACTTGCCTCTATATACTCTGAGATCCAACTACATAAGCCTCCTCACACATGATACTGAATGTTTCAACTACTTTGACCTTTAAAGGCTGTCCCTCACACCTAGACTGCTCTACCTCCCCACACTGGTCTCTTAGATTTTGCTTCCTTCAGGTCTCAGGCAAGAATGCTTTCCCAATTCAACTTAATGCTAGTGTCTTCTTTTTGAGATTACTTCCCACTTATCTCTGTATATCTTGTTTTGACACAGTTGTCTACATGTGGTCTCCTCCATTACACTGTGATTTTCTTGAGGGCAGGGACTGTTTTTATCTTTCTTTGCATCCACAGTGTGTGGCACATTTTTGTTGCTGTTCAGTTGTTTCAGCCATGACTATTTATGACCCCATTTGGGGATTTTCTTGGCAAAGACATGAGAAGGGTTTGCCATTTCCTCCTCCAGATCATTTTACAGATGAGTAACAAAGGCAAATAGGGTTAAGTAACTTGCCCAAGGTCACACAGCTAATAAGTGTATGAGGCCAGATTTGAACTCAAGAAGATGAGTCTTCCTGACTCCACACTCAGTGCTCTTTCCACTGTGCCACTTAGCTGCCTTGCCTGGCACATAGCAAATGTTTAATCAATGTCTACTGACTTGATACTTCCATTCACCCAATCTTCAAATTTTTCTAAACTTCAAAAATTTTCAAAATTACTTTATGGAAGCAAGGCATCTTAATATGCAAAGCATTAAACCTGTGTATTTAATAAGTAAAGAAACAGGGTGGCTAGGTGGTGCAGTGAGTAGAGTGCTGGCCCTGGAGTCAGAAGGACCTGAGTTCAGTTCCGGCCTCAGACACTTAACACACACAAACAAAAACCTAGCCGTGTGACCTTGGGCAAGTTACTTAACCCCAAATGCCCTCCAAAAAGCAAAAAAAAAATATATATATATATATATGTACATATATATATATACACACACACACACACACACACACACACACACACACATATATTATATATATATACACATATAAGTAAAGAAATATTTCAAGTAAAGCTATCATTTTCTTCTCCAGAAGCAGGCTATCTCCCATCATATTCTAGATCTATCATGCCTTTCTTTAAAATAGGCAGTGAACAGCCCAAGTTGTGACTTTCTTTTCTCTTTTCATATTAAACTGTCAATTCTTTTAAGAAGATCGCCTTGAGGGGATAGACGGCAATAGCTTTCTTGCTCTCTAAGACAGTCAACTGAGGGACTGTTTTTACCAATGTCCTTTCCTCCTTTCTAAGATAAACACAAAGAAGCAGTGACAGATAAGATCATTTTCATCAATAAGAACCTAGATAGGAATACTAATAAAAATACACACGTAAATTCAACTAAAATACATATACATACATATGTGTGTACATACACATTTGCATATAGGTACACTAATTGACATACCCAGGTTTTTACTTTTGGTTAAGAATTCCCTTTCTCTTTTATTAAGCAAAACAAGAGGGAGATGTCCACCCTCCTGCTCTCACCTTCAGCAAGCAAAACTAAAAATCACTGGACCTGCCCATTTGGTCTTTTTAAGGTGGTACAGTGCATAAAGCACTGCACTTAAAAGTCATGAAGGTCTGGATTTGAAACCTCTCTTAGCTGTGTGACCCTGGGCAAGTCAATGAACCTCTCTCCACCTCAGTCTCTTTACCTATAAAATGGCAATGACAATAACACCTGCTTCCCTGGCCTACTGTGGGGATTCAAATGAGAGAATCAATGGAAAGCACTTTGAAAACCTCAAAGTGCTCTGGAAGTACCAGCAATTAGTATTATTATTTTTCTTTACTTTCTGTTAAAGTCGTCCAAGTTCAGCGCCTAAGAGATAAAAACTCTTCTTGCTGAGAACCTAAACCAAAAATTGATTTTCTGCTAAGTATCATACCAATAACTTTCTAAGATACAAGTAAACTTTATTATTTGCATGATTTTAATTACTGCCTTCCACCCCTCCAAAAAAAAGAAAAAGTCCTGTCCTAGAGTAAGGAATGCATCAGTAACTCTCCAACATTATTTCCCATTGTTCTCCTTTACACATTCTTCTGGGAAGCAATGCAGACCTCTTTGATGTTCCTCAAATAAAGCTGGATTTGGAATCAGAAAATTTGGGTTCAAATCTTAGTTCTTTTATTTACTCCCCATGTAACCATGGGCAAAGTCAGTAAACTCCATGGAGCTTGTTTTCTTATCTGACAAATGAGAGGATTGATTGATGAACTACATGGTTTCTGAGGTTTCTTAATGCTCTCAATCCTGTTTCCTCCACCAGGTCTAAATTATCTGCACAGATATAGAAAGAATTCGAATATCTAAAAAAAGACTGAGAATGAACACAAACTACTTGAACCAACTAGAGCCCCTCCCCACCAAGCCTTTTACCTGGTGGCTACAGACAGAGAATGAGCACCCTCAGGTGATATTTTTAATGAATAATTGGATATCCAAAAGCATGGCAGCAAGATCAGTCAGCAGAGGAAGAAATAATTCACATGTATATAACCAATTAAGTATACATGAATAGTTATATCTACTATAGGGTAGGCACAGTGTCATTTCTTTGAACATTCTATTTTTGTTACTTACTGATTTGTAGGCCACAATCCTTATAGACAGATTAGAACCAATGGTCAGTTGGCAGGGCCAGGGCATGGGTCTCTTTTCAATTTTCTTAAAGACGCATAGCTGCCTCAGACTCTCACTAAATGATGGGAAAAAAAAGTAATAAAGACAACAGTGTGATACTTGAGAGCAAAAAAACTAATGTAACTTATTCTGGAAAATGCACTGGGCTTTTTAGAATAAGCAGTGTGTTCTGTTTGTAATAAACAGAAGAATAGCAGGAAGCAGCAGGAAAATAACAGCCACTGTATGGGAAAGAGCCATAAGATGAGAGAGACTGGCTCAGGGGAGATTGAATTGAATGTCCTGAGTGACCTCATTCTCTTCCCCAATCCAGCCCTTTCCTATAATTTTTCTTCATGTGATTACATGTGAGTTAAAACAGAGACATGATGTGGTGGGATGAGGAATGGAAGGCCCTAGAAAGCAAATACGATATGTTGTGGGGATTTTGTATTAAAGCAATTGCCTCCCACCAATCTTTAGTTAATTAAATGGCTGGGTATTGCCCCCCACCCCCACCCCTATAAAAGTAGTATAACCTTATGATTCAATTAATTCCAAGTCTTTTAAATTAAAGGTCTGATGTTTTACTGCCTGTGTGTAGTTAAATAAAGGGGAAGGGGTATGGGACAGGATGAGGAGCTTAGTACTGCATTATTTAGCCTTGGGGTACAAGAAAAGAATATTTATAATTCTATCAGGCAAGAGTTACAAGTATTTACCAAGTATTTACCCCCCAAGAAAAGAGGCTATATGATTTCCCCAAAATTGAAGGAGTTGGCTGCCTTCTACCATGGAGGCCCTTACCCACTAAGTTCCTAAGACATGGAAAGCTAGTAACAACGTCTCTATCTTGGTAGCTCCCTCAATAAGTGATGAGACAAGGTAATAAATGGTCAAATACACAGTGTTAAAACTGAAAACTAATCTAGAAAAAGGTGAAATGATTTAAGCTACTTATCTAAAGAGGGAATGAAGGACTATCTGACACATATAAAACAAATAGGCAAATGGCTGGCACCCTGGAAAGCAGCTTCTCAGTCCTGTAAATAACCTGAGGAAATGAGATTCCATTCTAAAGCCACATCACAGCTATTTCCTGGGGCTGGCTCTAAAATCAAGGCCTTTGGGGATCCTATGTCTATGCCATAGCAGACCTCAGACCCCAAGGGTGACACTAGAATTTAAACTCTTGCAAATGTTTTACAAATGGAGTTAAACCTAAATTCATGGCTGGTATAGAGGTCTGCAGGACTGACTGGTGGGGCTAAGGGGGGAGGAAAGAGGACCCACAGGGGAGAAGAGTAGGGATTAACAGTCAGTGGATTAGCAGAGAATGGCTTGAGGCCAGAATCCCTACTGTGGTATGTACTATTCATCCTAGAGATAAATCACATCCCTCATTGAAATTCTCTCTTTATCCTCCCTGCCTCCCCCAGGGTGATCTGCACAAGGCTATCCCAAGAAATAAGACACAAGTGCACTGCGAAAATTTTTCCAACAAACCCTTCCACATAGTTTATGCCACTAGGAAGCCAAAACACACTCCAGAGAATAGGAAGCTAAGGCTCAGAGTTGATTACAACTCAGAGGGGCTATCATATGTGTCAGTGGGAATGGAACACGGGGACTGTTGCTTTGCACCTGATCCTGCATATCCTTAAGTAAGCATCTCTAAGTTACTTCTAGCACCTTCTAATTAATTTCAACTCAAGCATTTATTAGTTAGTCTGTCAGCCTAACATAGCTGACTGAAAACCAAAGCAGTATCTATAATTGTAGGGATACAGAACAAGGTAGGTAACTATTCATCTGTCTGTGAGTAGTATAAAAGAAATTTATTTATATGAAAGGTTTTAAGTTTTTCTTATTTCATTTTTCCCTCAAATCAGTCACATGAAATAAACAGGTCTGGACAATGTTTCTCAAACTGCTACAGAAACCTAGAATTTTCTAACAGTCCAAGGATTCCAGTAGTATCAGAATGTTGTAAAGGTTGGTGAGCATACACAGAAAACAAATCTATTTTGCTTTCTGCTGGTCTTAGAAGACATGTATAATTTAGCCAACATAAAGAAAAACTGGAGGGTGAGCTGAAATTGATACAGTAATTAAAAACAACAACCACCCCCTGATTTTTTGCTAGTTGAAAGTCGGTCAGTAAATGTGTCTAACAATGTATGATACACATTCAGTTCGTTTATAGTATGCCTCAGTATAATGCATATAAAATAAGTGGTATCATTTACATTCTTGTCTTGAAGAGACATGAAAGAAGTGTTAATAAACAAGGCTATGATGAAGAAATGAATAACCCAAAAATGTAGATGAACACAAATCCAAAATGCAGAAGAAATGGAAATATGGATCTCCAACTTGGGTCTATTCTAAAATGATTCTGAAATATATAGTGTGTTATGTTACCAATATTTTAACAGTTGCATAGTTCTCAAAAAATTGTAAGTGCATTTACAAGCAAAACATAGTGAATTCAAAAATCAAAACCTCCAAGTATGAATGGAAATGAAATTAATTTAAATAACCCCCCACCAAAATGACTTATTTACAAAAAAATAGATATTGTCATGAAATATCTTAACAAAATGAAGGGTCTATGCCCCTCATTACAAAACACTTCTAGATAGCAAATGACCTACTGCAAGAGTAAGACATCTGTGTTTCTGTTAGTTTCAGAATGTAAGCTCCTTGAGAGCAGAGATCATTGCATTCTTTGTATCTGTAGCACTAGAACTTTTCCCAGTGCTTGGTATGAAGTAGAGCTTTAATTAATAGAGACTGTTGATTGACTGAATAAAAGTAAACAGAAAGTAAGATTTTTTAAAAGTCAGGTTTGGTAGTAAGCAATAGTAGCAAGCATTTAAAAACAATTTTAAAAGATTTAACTACAAAGGTTCAGAAAAAGTTTTCATTCAGGGGGATTTCCTTTTTGTTATTAAAAAAAAAAAAACCCCAGAGGATCTTAGAGAATTCTAGTGAGAGCTATGCTGGAACTAATTCAATCTGACCTATGGGAACCAACTGTTAAATTTCCAGCATCAGCATTTACATCTTGGAAATTGGCAAATACTACAAATCCGGATAGGCGGAGCCAAGATGGCGGAGTAGAAACAGCTTGTCCAAGCCTCTCTGCCCCCAGATTCTCCACAAACTATGTAAAAAAGGACTCTGAAAATCTTCTGGAGCCCCAGCACCCACAGAACGACACAGAGAAGCTAACCTCCCGCTGAGGACAGCCCAGCACCCTGCAGGAAGGACCAGCGCAGTGGTCTGGGAGCCGGCAGAGCGCAGAGCGCAGGAGCCGAGCCGAGCCCAGGTCCACCTGAGCCGAGGTTTTAGCCCCAGGGCGGCAGGGCCAGCAGCCGGCTGGAGGAACCCCAGAACACCAGGAACTGTGGAGACGCCAGAATTATCAACATAGACTTGCCTAGGACAAAGTAAGAGGTTAGTGTCCTATGGACTTTGGGACCTGTATTTGGGAATGCGTCAGCTCCCTCCCCTGGGGGCTAGAAGCTGCTGAGGAGACACTCCACTGTGTAGTTTTCAGAGGCATTTCCGGCTCCCAGCCTACAAATCGTGGGGAGATCCAGCGATCAGTCTTGGGGGGTAATCGCTCTTGCTTTAACCTCCTGGATCTGGATTGTGATCTAGGGTGGAAGTTGTGGGTGGGTTTACAGCTTGCCAGAAACGGAAGTTGCCCCCCACACTTTCGGGACGAAAATTCCTCTATCTGGCCTTAAAGCCATAGTGTGGCAACAAGCCCAAAAGTCAAGCAATTAAGTGGCAACATGCCAAGGCAAAGGAAACAGAAAAATGCAACCCTAGACTCCTATTTTGGGGGCATAGAGCGGAAAAGGACTGTGAGGTCAGAAGTCCTGCTCCAAAAGCCCCAGGGGAAAACATGAGCGGGTTGCAGGCCATAGAGGACCTTAAGAAGGACTTAAAAAATCAAATAAGAGAAGTGGAGGAAAAATTAGAAAGAGAAATGAGAAGGATGCAGGAAAAGTATGAAATGAGGGTCAACAGCCTGACTGAGGAAAACAACACCTTAAAAAACAGACTAGCTCAAATGGCAAAGGAGGCCCAAAAGGGCATTGAGGAGAAGAATGCCTTAAAAAGTCGAATTTGCCAGATGGAAAAAGAATCTCAAAAGTTCAGAGGAGATTCATTCCTTCAGAGTTAGACTGGAGCAAATGGAAGCTAATGACTTTATGAGAAATCAAGATGCTGTTAAGCAGATCCAAACAAACTAAAGATTAGAAGGCAATGTGAAATATCTCATGGGAAAAACCACTGACCTGGAAAATAGATCCAGGAGAGACAATTTAAAATTATTGGACTACCTGAAAGCCATGATCAAGGAAAGAACCTAGAAATCACCCTTCAAGAAATTCTCAAGGAAAACTGCCCTGATGTTTTAGATCCAGAGGGCAAAATAGAGGTTGAAAGAATCCACCGATCACCTCCTGAAAAAGATCCCAAAAAAGAAAACTCCCAGGAATATTATAGCCAGGTTCCAGAATCCCCAGATCAAGGAGAAAATACTACAAGCAGCCAGGAAGAAACAATTTCAATATTGTGGAAACACAATCAGAATAGCCCAGGACCTGGCAGCTTCTACACTGAGGGATCGAAGGGCATGGAATATGATATTCCAGAGGGCAAAAGAACTGGGAATGAACCCAAGGGTCACCTACCCATCAAAACTGAGTATTTTGTTTCAGGGGAAAATATGGTCATTCAGTGGAATAGAGGACTTTCAAGCATTCTTGAGGAAAAAACCAGAGTTGAATAGAAAATTTGACATCCAGATGCAAGAAGTAAGAGATGCATGAGAAGGTAATCAGGGAAAAGAAATCAAAAGGAACTTATCAAAGTTGAACTATTTACATTCCTATATGGAAAAGCAATATCTGTGACTGATGATATCTTTCTCACTATGAAAATAATGGAAGAAGGGGTGTGGTCATACGAATACATATGTGAATGTGTGTGTATATGGTTACAGTTATATATGGATAGAGGGCATAGGTTGAATTTGTTGGGAAGGGAGAATACTCAAGGGATGAAATTATGAGGTGAGAGAGGAAAGTGGCAAGAGGAGATGGGGAGAGACATGGTAGGGTAAACTATCTCATGTAGGGGAAGTGGTTGCAAAGGAGGGGGAGAATAAGGAAGGCTAAAAAGGCAAAACCACATTCACATTGAATTTGGTTCAGGGAGAAAATGACATACATACTAAATGGGATATCTCAACCTGCAGCAGGATAGGGGGAAGGGGGATGAGAGGAGGGATGATGGATGGGAGGGCATCCTTGGGGGTAGGGGAGGTTGGAAGTACCCACTATAGAAGAGGGACAGGATCATGTAGGGAATGGACCAGGTGGGGGGTGGGATGAGTGGGAGGGAATTATAAGCAGCCTTGTACAATATATCTACTATGATAATGTTTTGTATAGCTAGACATGTACAACATATACTGAATTACTTATCTCCCAAGAGGGAATGGGTGACAAGGGAGGAAGGAAATGGATCTGAAATTCGAGGTCGTAACATTAAATGTTTCAAATATATATATAAATACTATTATTAATACTCTTTTCCCTATAATTGGGAGATAAGATGTGCAGGCATTGGGACACAAAGATTCATCTTCCTCTAATGGAAAAGTCAATGGGGGTATGGGAGAAGGTATGGGAGAGAGCAGATTGGAGGAAGCGATATCTTGTGGGACTGCTATTCTGGGAGGTTGGGTAGGGGAATAATGGGGGGAAAATGATTGTAACTCAAAATCTGGCGGAAATGAATGATGTAAAACAGAAGTTAATAAAGTATTTGTTTAAAAAAAAATACTACAAATCCGGATTTGATTTATTGTTTTGTTAATGGTCTAGAATTAAGAAAGTGATGGAGAAAATTTCAACAATGCAGATTAAACTTAAAAGTGTGTCCTACATACACATCTTTCTTCAGAGACAAGTTTGTTCAATGAAATTTTATAAACACCTGTTAAGTGTGTTCTATGTGCCATGCACTGTGCTAAGCACTATCACTGAAAGAAATGATTTTGATACATGATGTGTCAAAATCTTTGTTTTGGATATTTCCAATTTTCTTATGCTGTCACTCAGTGATATGTCTTTCAGCAAAAGCAACATTATGCTTACCATTAGTTATGTTTCTTTGCAATTATGGGTGGAAATAAAGGATTGTAAGCGTACTTTTACCTGCCTAATGTGGCCTAAAAGCCTAAAAAGTTTAAAAAACACTCTATTATGTAGCCAGCAAACATTCACATCATTGTATCAACTGACAAAATGATATAAACCATTTAATACATGAGGATGATATTAAAAAGCATACAGGATCTAATATTTGGTATCACTTTCTGTATCTATGGTCATTTTGGGTGGTGGGCACACCAAAGAGAAGAGACTAAGAAAAGCCCTGGAGGTAAGCAGGAAGGAGAGGGAGACAATTTCGTGCCTCCTACACATCTTTCTGCCATTAATGGGATGATACCCACACATCTCCAAATTCAATTAAAACAGACGATCCAAAAGAAACAGAGGATCTATTCTAGCCATTCAGAAGTTTCCCACAAATTTAAAAGCACATAATACCTCTTTTTTTCCTGGAAAAAGTAAAGAAATAAAAGTTCTAGCTCAAATAATGACCAAAAAAGGATCCAGAAGTCATCGAGATAAATCCAGATCTTATATACTTGCTATCAAGGTTCCTGTTCCCTTACCTGAAGGAGTAAATCTCATTTAGACCATCTTCCCCCTCCAGTGATATCATCATATCCTTCACCACACCAACACCTTCTTTCTGTTGCTCAGTGAGTCCTTTCTGTGGAAGAGATGGTTTGTGTCTCTCAGAGTGAAAGCTTCTATCACCTGTATCCCCAGCTCCATCTTCTTCGTCAACTGGAAAAGGAAGACTGTAAGGCAAAGAAAAGTATTAATAACTGTTATGTTCACAAAAACAGAACTCCTACATAAAAACAGACTCATTTCTATCAATAGAAATGCATGATTCTATTTTTGAATAGTTATTTTAGTCCACATGTTTAAGACAAAAGAAATCGAAGTTAGACTTGGATTTGCTAGGATTGGGGTTATTTAGTGAGATGTCAATAAGTCCAAAAATGTACCTCCCACATAGACTTTACCACCAACCTTTCAAATCAACTCACATGAACTAAACATCCACACAGTATTTTAAGGCTGCATCATTATTCTTATTAGTTATAAATGATATACCATTTTAACTAGAAGAGAAGGCCTTGAAAGCTACATAGAAACTAAAGTAAGAAAAATCTAAGTAAAACAACCACAACAACGTAAACAAAAATAGCAAATGATGTCAACAAAACTAGTCAAACTCCACAGTTAATATTAATAAAACATGATCAAAAGTTACAGGACAGGGGCAGCTAGGTGGCACAGTGAATAAGAGTGCCGGCCCCAGAGTTGGGAGGACCCAGGATCAGTTCCAGCCTCAGATACTTAACACCCACACAAAAATAACTGGCATGTAACTTTGGGCAAGTTACTTAACCCCAATTGCTTTAAAAAAAAAAAGTTACAGGACACAGGCTTCTTTTCTGTTAATAATCAATAACTTTCTTTTTCAGGGAACATACTTTGCAGAGAGTTTGTGGGGGACTTTTTGGGAAGTATCTATTGTTTCAAAATTAAATTAAATTGCCCCCAAAAGGTTACATTGTGCTAAAGACTTGAAATATCAAAAGGGGAGAACAGAGTGAATGAGGCACAGACCTGCCATAAACTATCCCTCTCTCCAACATCAGGAAGGAACCTAATCTGAAGCAGCTGAGAGGGATCAAAAAGCACATCAGAGCAACCAGTCTATCCAAAGTCTAGGGTATGTTCTCCTCAGCCTTTATAAAGAAATCAATAAATGGGATGTCCAAGGCCAGTAAGCTCCAAATTCTGTTCTCTTACATGAGTATTTTCACTAAAAGGAGAAAGATGATGATTTATGAGAAGACACATTTCAGATAAATGGGATCAGAAAAATAGTCCAGCAAGTATGTTTCCTCTCCAGCAATTTTTTTTACATTTCACAGCAAAGTTGGAGGAAAGGAGGAGGAAAGGAGGAGGAAAAAGAGAAATGAACGTCAATAAAACATGTAAAAAATACCCAGAAAAGAACAAAAAGAAGTTTTGGACAAGGACATGAACAAGAAGGACAGTGTTGGTACTGCCATATTCAAGTTGTCATGCTCTTTAAAAAAATAATTTGTATTTGGTACTTTCATGGGTTTGAATGACATTCTCCTTTTCTTTTTTTTTTAAACAAATGCTTTATTAACTTCTGTTTTACATCATTCATTTCCGCCAGATTTTGAGTTACAATTATTTCCCCCCCCCGTTTTTCCCCTACCCACTCTCCCAGAATAGCCATCCCACAAGATATTGCTTCCTCCAATCTGCTCTCTCCCATACCTTCTCCCACACCCCCTTCGACTTTTCCATTAGAGGAAGGTGAATCTCTGTGTTCCGACATTCTCCTTTTCTGTCTTTTGCAAATGGAAACATTCACTGAAGATTGTCATAGTCTTAATAAAAATATGTATTTTAAAACAAAGTAAAATAAACATCTAAATATGGCCATTTGCCAAGGATGTTTAAGGAGATTGTTGGTCAGTTATAGTTAGATAAGATGGCCTTTGAGGTACCTCCCAACTCTCACATTCTGTGATATTGAACAGTATTACTGTGAGAGCACTTCTCCATAAATGCAGGAGTCTCCAGTAGATTCCAACAAAACACAATTTCTTAGACCTCTTTTCACCAGAAAGGTCAAGAACAAGCAAGATATTTAACAGAAGTGTTAGGTATTATAAAATAATTTTTTGTTAAAGCACTACACTATATAAATATGAGTTTTAATAATAAGTATTATGAGACAAGAGATTACAGATTTCCGGGGGAGAAAGCTCTTTTGTTCCTCTAAGGCAGCAGTTCTCAAACTTTTTGGTTTCAAGACCTTTTTATACTCTTAAAAATTACTGAGGGCCTATTTATACTCTCAAAAATTTTAGCAGACCTGAAAGAGCTTTTGTTTATGTAGGTGATGGCTATTGGTATTTAACATGGAAATTTAAATTGATAAAATCTTAAAATCTTAGTAAGTTTGAGAATAACAATGCTATTACATACAAACATAAATAACACATGTTTCAAAAAATAACTTTCTAAAACAAAAAAATTTAATGAGAATAGAATTCTTTTTCATACTTTTTGCAAATTTCTCTACTATATGGCTTAACAGAAATGAGCTGGACTCTTGTAGCTACCTGTGCATGCAAATCCAACTTCAAACAGTTATATGGTCGGAAAAGGGAAAAATATTTTAACAGGCAAGTAACATTTTACTATTATCATGAAAATAGTTTTTATCACCTGGGTTCCATAAGAGGTATCAGATCCCTTCAGAAGTCTAAAGACCACACTTTGAGAACTGCTGCTGTGAGATATTATTTGACTGTCTCCTCAAAATTGAGGGATAGAAGAAAAATATTTTTTCCCTCAATTTACTTTTTTCCCCCCTTCCTAGGTCTTCATTTACTTTTCTAAAAAGACAGTATAGGGGCGGCTAGGTGGCGCAGTGAATAGAGCGCCGGCCTTGGAATCAGAAGGACCTGAGTTCAGAGCCGGCCTCCGACACCTAATCCGCACAAACAAAAACCTAGCCGTGTAACCTTGGGCAAGTTACTTAACCCCAATTGCCCTAAAGGGGCCGCTAGGTGGCGCAGTGAGTAAGAGTGCCGGCCTCGGAGTTTGGATGACCCGAGATCAGATCCGGCCTCAGAAAATGAGCACCCACGCATAAATCAAATGACTAGCCGTGTAACCTTGAGCAAGTTACTTAACCCCAATTGCTTTAAAAAAAAAAAAAGACAGTATAACTGTATTAGTAAAGCAAGCCATATAACACATTTTTATTTTCCTAAACTAATAAATTAACTTTAGAACTGGAAACAAAGTTTTAAAAAATATTACAGGTATTACAACTTCCTCCCAAAATTTCCATTTTTCCAGAACCACCCCATAGTCTCCTTTCTTGATTTTCATTGAAATAAATCCACCAAAACCTGTTTTTCCATGGCTTCAACATTTCTGGAAATTTTCTCTCTAAAACAAGAATCCTGAGAAATATTTCTAAAAAATAGTTAATCTCTCTGTATGACATGCTTACACGAAATAAGGAAGATGGACTAGATAGTCTCTCACAAGATCTCTTCTGCCTCTTGACTTATTCCAAAGCATGGTAAATAAGCCACATGCTGGCTCCTAATATAAAAGTGGCAGGAGAGGATGTATTAGAGACTATGGAAAGGATTTATATTCCTTGGATTTACCATCTTATTCCTATATCATGGGACTTCTCCAAGGACGAGTTTTAGCTTGATATGTTAGACACACGCTCTTACAAGAACTGAAGGGAGATGCCACACTGCTTCAAGTTACTGACGATAACATCCAGCTGGTCTTTGCTGAAGGGGCTACTCATATCAGTGAACACTTCAATATGTTTCCTCTCAAACTTCTTTCCACTAGAAAAGAGAAAATTATCTTATTAAGAAAAAAAATTATCTATGCTATTAAGAAAGTGACTGGGAGAAATTGTTCCACTCAGAGACCAAAGAAGTAAATCAAAATGAAATTAATATGGTTTTAATAGTTCTGGTGGTTTTTAAAGGTATATAACAGGGGTCCTTAAGTGAATCCCCAGTAAAGTATCATTTTTGACAACCTGGAGGAAGTTCCTGGGTGTCTAAGAAGAAATTATATGCCTTAAATACTGTTCCAATTTCCACTTAATAAGAAACATGGTCAATGTGACTAAACGAGCTCTCTTAGCTTCCCCCTCCCAACAACCACTGCTCCCTAAGAACATGTGTCAGAGGTGAATCCAGTCTGTAACCTATTTCTGGTGCTTCTAACTAAAGGCAGATAGGAAAGAGAATCCTCCATTTTGTCCTTTCATGGAAATAAGCATTCCTTTGGACAGGTGAGGAATGAAAATAATGGCAGCCTTTAGAATTGCAAAAATCAATTCATCAGCACATCAAGGCAGTGAAATAGATTTGGCCACAGTGAACATGTGCCATGAAACTTGAAATCTGCAAGAGATCTTAACCTCCTCATTTTACTGATGAAAGTGAGACCCTGAGATAGAAGTGATAGAGCCCAGTCTCCCCAGTCTCAACATCATGTTCTTTCCTCCACATTATGCCATCATCCAGTCAGGTATACCTGAATCACATTTACTGGCATGGCTTATTAACAATTGTGTTAAGCCAAAAGCTATTCATGTTCCAGGGATATTCTCCTTGGCTATACAGTCCTCTAACTTTAACAAACTAAATATTGAATACATCTTGTAATGAAGTAACCAATGGAGTTTTGTGTGGACATCACCAAGAGCTAAGTAATCATGCTACCTGGTTAACAAAGAATTCATTGCCACCCTGCTATAAAAGACTTAAAATATCTGCCAATGGTTTCCCCAACTCCTCTTGGCTGCAATACTTACATTGTTTCCTTTTGTATCACATCCATGCATACAACCAGAGCATCAAGGACTAATTCAGTTAAGGGAAAAAAGCATCACCAAGCAATTGCTTCATCCTGAAAATATATAACTATTTCCCAGTTATTTTCCAACCTGAGTTATGCAGTTATAGCTTACATTTACATAGTGTCTAAGCCAGCTTCAAAAAGTTTTTTACATTTGTCAACTGATTCTCACAACAATGCTGTGAGGTGGGTACTGTTATTATCCCCATCTTACAGATGAGCACCTGAGGCTGGGAGAGGCTGAAGAGCTTTTCCAGAGTCACAAAGCTATTGAATGACTGAAGCTCTGTCCACTGCACCACCTCCCTATGCATGGCCGTATGTGGAAGCACTACCACTTACAGACCCTTGGCTTTGAAGTGAGTTTTATCATCACAGTCATGTAGGGCAGCCTCATTCACAACAGAACACATCCAACTCAATTCAATAAAATGGAAAACCCTTTAATCAAAATTGCATTGTGCCTAAAGCTGAAATACTGAACACAATCCAGTTTGCCACACTTCCATAGAAAAACAACCTGAAAAGGTTTCAAAAACGACTGTTAAAAGGATAGGGAGGCAGCCATATGAAAACAGTCTTAAAAAAAAAAAAAAGCTTTTAAAAAGAGCCTGCAAAAAAAAAAAAAAAAGCTAAATACATGGGCAGGGTACACACGGGATTCTAAGCTACATCCTCAAAAATTAAAAGACCCCCCCCCCCTTAAAGCTTGGAAGGAGTAAACTGAGGCCGAATGGTCCCCCCCAAAACATTTATAGACGACTCATTTACAATCAGTTAACAAAACTAGCAATTTAATAATAATACACAATAACAAGAGCTAATATTTATTTAACACTTACTATGTGTCAGGCACTGTGCTAAGCTCATTTGATCCTCACAACCTCGGGAAGTAAATGCTATCATTATCCCCATTTTGCGGATGAGGAGACTAAAGCCAACAGGGGTAAATTACTTGCCCAGGGTCACACTGCTATTGTCTGAGGCAGGATTCAAACTTAGGTTTTCCTGATCCAAGGCCCAGTGTTCTATCCACTCTACCACATAGGTGCCCATCTTTTTAGGAAATATCCTTTAGATAATGATATCAATCGACTAACAAGCATTTACTAAGTGCCCAGGAGCCAGGCAAGTGCTGAGGATCCACAGACATGAAGGAAACAGCCCTTACTACGCCTCGAAGAGCCACATTCTACTGGGGAGATGTACAAAATGTATACAGCACTGGATGGAATATGGTATTCATCAACACTGGTCTGGAGGGGCCAACAAATCCCCACTATAACAGGCAGCACAATCCTAGATTTTCCCTGAGAAGAATGGTGTTTTAGAAGATAGAATTTGATGATCAGTGGATCCAAATGTGCTTGGTAATATGCCTACATGCCTAATAGGCTTTCCACTGAAGTTTAATAATATAATTTCTTTTTCAAAGATCACAGAAAACTTATCAAGGTTATGTTAGTCTGATGCTAATCTGATATACTTTATTCACCAAGTGGAAAATTATGGAAACAACCTAAGTTTAAAGAACTTCTCTTTCCTGAATACTGAAGAGTTTACTGAATAAGAACATTATTACCAGACAGCAATAGTCCTGGCTTATGGGGCGGCTAGGTGGCGCAGTGAGTAGAGCGTTGGCCCTGGAGTCAGAAGGACCTGAGGTCAGTTCCGGCCTCAGACACTTAACGCACACACAAACAAAAACCAAGCCGTGTGACCTTGGGCAAGTTACTTAACCCCAAATGCCCTCCAAAAAGCAAAAAAAAAAAAAAATAGTCCTGCCTTATCACTATCAATACAACAGCACCTCCCAGTGATGAAGCATAATATTACTGAGAGGAGGTTTTCTTGTCTGAACCTGTGATTTTATTACTAGTAGATACTCCCAGTGAGGAAATGTCTCTCACCTATGAAGATCTTCAACCATTCTGTGATTTTATAGTTTTAGAGTCTCCTGAGGTTACTGAAAAGTCAAATGATGTTCCCAGGGTCATAAGCCAGTATGGGTCAGAGCTGGAACCTGGACTCAGGTCTCTGTGCTTCTGAGAGGACAAAGAGGCAGCTCTTTAACCACTGTACAATTCCTCCTGCTGATAGTTTAAAAGATGGTCTTATAAGATGACCCACTGGAGATACAGGAAACTATAAAATACAGACATCAGAGTTACTTTTTAGTGTAATAAGGGCCATACTCCTTAGAAAAAAACTGGGAGAGATTAACAGGAAATACTTTCTAGATATATCCTTTTCTCTCCCTTCAGCCTTCTCTTACTGCCTTGGTCCTTCCCCTGTGCATCTTAACCTCCCAACCTATGTATTATTAGTATACAGGGAGACAAATATTATAAACAATGTAGAATTGTGTACTTAGAACTAGAAGAGAACTCAGGTCCCCAATTCAAAACTCCTCATTTTGAGGAAACTAAGAACCAGAAGGACTGGAGTTCTTCATGGTATCATGAAAAGATTACTGCTTTGAAGTTGACCTGTGAGACACTTGGAATTTCTGGCATTTAAAGTTTCTTATCTAATATAAGAGGATTAGATGAGATGACCTCTGAGGTCCCTTCCAGTTTTGATCTGTACTCCTAAAATGGCAAGATTACACATGTGGTGAACCAACACTAGAATCGGCACCCTGGTCCTCCTCTGACTCCAAATTGATGTCTTTCTTTTGTACTCTCTCCATCACCAGCAATTCCCTCAAAACCAAAAGCCCCTTCACACTGAGCCAAGACTCCAATGGCAACCACCTCATCACCCAGCTTTCTACTCTTGCAGATTAAAGCAAAGTACTCTTGTGGATGAAAAAAGGATACAGTCAGCTTGTCTAGAGCCTGGCTGAATTGAGCTTTGAATGTCTTCCAGCAATTCAAAATCTGGTAGCATTAGGTGTCTGTGTACAGTAATATTCTTATACTGATCCCCACTGGCAAGGTCATTCTTAGTGGTATCTGTACCAAAAAGAACTAAAGCAATTTCATCTTTAGTCTCAGCAAACACCTGAAGAAAAAAAAATGAAGGCACTAAATTATGCACAAGATTTGTAAAATGCAGTTTTTACACATGCTAAAACTAACCTTTAGGCTGATGTCAGAGGAAATGATAACCATGTCCCTTCATACAGCAAGGCCTCTGTTAGCAGCAAAGCATTGATGGCAATATCTTTATTCCACTGTGATTTTAAGTTAATTTTGTCCCCAATCTAAACACAAGTCTAAGTACAAGTCTAAGAAAAGATGCTCTGAGTGGTTTTCAACTTATCCAAATCCTGTAATTCTTACTATGAACTAGTATTCAGAGGAGATGTGAAAACAAACAAAAAACACAGAGCCAGAACCAAAGAACATTCCCTCAACCATTTAATTACTAAAGTTGTTTTAGTTAGATTTCAAACAGGTAAAAAAGGGTTGCTATAACTGTGTCTGTAATTCAGTCTGCTTAAGGGTTGCTTATGAGGATCATGTCAGATAATGCATTTAAAAATCACTTTGAAAAAGCTAAATTAAGGTGGACTTAGCCTTCTCCATAACTAACCCCTTAACAAAATTTCCTAGTTATGTCTGTTTATTTGGCATTCTAGACATAACAATGTAGAAAACAATGCTATAGTTACCTGACGCTGCAAAAACATGGTCATCACCTTCTTGGCTTGTTCAAATGAAGACTCCTCACCAGGAAAAGAGTTGTGCATGTTAAAGCTCACATCTAGGCATAGCACTACAGCTGCCTGAAAGGAAAATCCCAAAAGATATTAGATGATGCCCAGCTGCATACAACTAATCTTATTAGAGGAAATCTGTCTCTTGCTTATGTCACTTAAAAATTTGTACTGACATTTGTAAACACAATAATGACACAAATTCTTGATATTTTAATCTTTATCACAGAGAAGTCATAATAATCCTGACCTTTTCAGAAATCTACCTAAAAAGTCATCTTTTTTAAACTTCTAATTTTAGGACTTCAAGGCCTAAGATTTCATTACGGTCTGAACTACACACCTTAGGAAAACTGCTTCCCACCTGTGTGGAGACGTAAGGTATAGACCAATTGGGAGGTGATTAAAATATTCCAGGATGTGATGAAGGCCTATACTAAAGTTGTGACTGACTTGAGGAACTGAAGGACAGAGATAGAAAAGTCTGGAAGAGGGATGGGTTCTGAAGGAAAGCTAATGTGTTAAATTTTGGACATGCTGAGTTTAAGATATCTAAGGTACATCCAGTGGGAGATTTCCAAGAGGCAGTTTGATATGTGAGACTGGAGGTCAGGAGAGAAATTGTTGTTGCTCAGTTGTGTCCAACTTTTTGTGACCCCTTTTGAGGTTTTCTTGGAAAAGATCCTAGAGTGGTTTGCCATTTCCTTCTCCTGTTCATTTTACAGATGATGAAACCAAGGCAAACAGGGTTAAGTGACTTGCCCAGGGTCACCCAGCTAGACTTGAACTATGAAAGATGAGTCTTCCTGATCCTCAGCCCAGTGCTCTGCCCACTTCAACACCTAGCTGCCCCATTGTGAGAGAAGAGAAATTAAGGCTGAATAAGACTGAAAATCATCTGCATGGAGATAATTGAATCCATAGGAGCTAAGGAGATCACACATAATTATTTGCATACGTGTTTTCTCTCCCCTAGCCCATTAGACTATCAGTTCCTTGACAACCTAGACAATCCTCTTCATATACTCTCCTCCTAGCCAGTGACTTGCACACAGTAAGAATTTAATAAATGTTTAATGAATGAACCCTAAATACCTCATTAAAGGGAAAGATGAGTGGGACTAGCCAACTAAAAAGTTCTTTCCAACTATATCATTCTATGTTTCTGTGACTATATAAACCCAACTACAGTGGCAAAGTGACTCTGAAGGGACTGACAAGTTCCATCCACTCAAACCCTCTGAGCCATTATTAGAGCTTTTAGACAAAGGGTGTAGAGCATGAGTTTCTCTTGGACCACCTGCCAGAAAATGCTACATTTAGTGGATATACTCTTGTTTCTTTATTTTAAAAAATAAAAAGCAGGTTCTGAGATTTTTTTCCCTTTCTTTTTTTCCTATGGGAATAGGATGTGAAAAGGCATCCAGACTTTCCTATTAACACCCATTCCAAACACCATTAATCAACCAGTATTCTAAGGGTGGCTAGGTGGCACAGTGAGTAGGGCACCAGCCCAGAGTCAGGAGAAACTGAGTTTGGATCCAACCTCAGATACTTACACAAAAAACTAACTGTGTGACCTTGGGCAAGTTATTTAACCCCAACTGCCCTCCAAAAAGCAAGAGAAACAAACAACAAAAAAAATTTTTTTTTAAATCAACCAGTGTTTTATTGAAGGCACCTGCTTTGTACCAGGGAAAAAGGAAAAAGTTCTTGTTCTCAAGAAGCTTACATTCTAATGGAGAAAACATGTAAATAACAAGGTACATTCAAGATATATTTAAAGCACATGGAAAGGTAGACAGCTAATTGTGAATCGAAAAAAGAGAAAAAAATATTATGGTCTTGGGCAGAATCAGTGAGACTCAAAGAGGTGGAAGGGCTGTCAGAAACTACCTAAACCAAGTCACACACAAATCACCTTCACAATACACCCCCCCCACACACACAAGTGACTGATATTCAGCCTTTAACTGGAGGCTTAACCTTCAATGAGGAGGAACTCACTATCACTTAGAAATCCCATTCCATTTTTGTGTCAAAAATCTACTGCTTCACAGTTTACACCCACTAGACCAGGTCTGCCCTCTGAAACCAAAGAACAATTCTGATCCCTCTTGTTCCTGAGACCCACAGGGATCACAAGATTTCAAAATGGAAAGACAACCTCCTCCTTTTTATAGATGAAGAAACTAAGGCCCAGAGAGGTGGAGTAAGTTGAACAAAGTCACACAGGTTAGTGGCAGAGTTACCCTTCAAAGACAGATTTTCTGACTCCAAATCCTGGGGGGTTTTGTGGTTGTACTTTAAAGCAATTAGGTTGTGTTTCTCTCCCAGTCTTCCCAACCCCTAACTCTTCCATCTTTTCTAATGTAAACTAAGCATCTCTGGGACCTTCTATCAGAAAATCTGGCCACATTCCACCTGCGGCAGAAGAACCGCTAGGTTTAGCACAAACCATCAGGCTGTGTGAGCTGTCTGTGATCGTGATTTTTATATAAAATATTTTACATTTCAACACAATAATTATGTAATATGTTTCCATTACACGTCAACATGCTTCAATGTAATCATATTTAAGTAGAATATATTTCAGGTCTATTTCAATGTAACCATTTCAATTCTATTTCAACAGAACACACTGCAATCCTCGCTTACATTTCCATACAACCGCATTCAATTCTACTTCAATATGATGAGTTTTAACATATCTGCATCATATTTCAACGTAATACATTTCAGCATAATCGGCTTTCTTTGCAATCCTACTTATTTTATGCACTTAAACGCATTCTATCGATTGTCTCTGTGGTCTATCAGGTAAGAGAGAGAGCTCCCCGCGGGCAGGGGGCCTTCTCTGCGTACAGAGCCTGGCACATCACACGGCAGGCTCTTCATATACACCTGTGGACTGGATAACTGAGAAGGGGTCCCGGTCACAAGAAGGCTAGGAGCCCCCGCTCCAGTCCCGACCGCCTTAGGAAGATGGGGCACTGAGGTCAGAGCTTTGGGGCCCCGCCCCTCCCCCACTGCCCATTCACCCCTTCCCTCCCCTCCGCCCCGCACAGGTGCCTAGGGCTATGCCCGGGGTTGGATGAACAGACGCTCCCGGGTCCGTCAGAAGGGACGCTCCACCGCCCCCAGGAACGCTCCGACCCCCGTTCGCGTCGGCAGCAGCCCCGAGGGAGCGTCGAGGCTCCCTTCCCTGGACTCGCTCTACCTTATTCCCTGACCACGCCATCTTGCCGCCTCGCGCGAGATTCTCCCCTCCGTCTTTTCCGAGCGGGAACAGAAACTACAACAACTTCAGTTCCGAAGGAGCCTCGAACTTGGGAGCGAGGGGGCGGGGAAAGGAGCGGAGACTTAGGGCGCAGGCGCGCTGGCTGGATGAGGAGAGCCGGAAACTGGTGCCCGAGAGAAGGAAGGAGAGAAGCACAGGGGCAGCGCGAGAACGCCGCGCATGCGTACTGGGCTTTGTCGGCCCTCTCCTCCGCCCTACCTCACCCAACTTCCGGTACCCTATCCTGCGTTGACTAAGCTACTCTTAATGAATTTCTTATCTTTGTTCCCTTCTCCTTACTGTGAGCACCGGGGAAACAAGTAAATGAGGTAATGATCTGCTTTTCTTCCCGATTCCCTCTAAACTCCATTTCTTTTCCTGACTCAACAATTATTCTCTGAAGATTATATTACAGAAAGTTCTAGAGCAGGGAGCCGCCTTAGAAACCAGAACATGGAAGGGGAAAGCTCTTAGAATTGGGAGAACCTTTAGAACACAGATTGTTAGGACTTAGAAGGTAAGAACTGGCAGCAGCCTTGGAAGGGAGAATGTTACAGCTGGGAGCGCCCTTAGAAAACAGAATTGAAAACACCTTAAAATACAGATTACTAGGAAACGGAACCTTCAGTGCATAAGGAGCTCTAGAATAGAGAATCTGAGAGCATAAGGTGTTGAGACAAAATATTTGAACTTGGAAAGTATTGTTAGAACATGGAATATTAGACTTCAAAGCATCTTAAGATAAATATTAGGAGGTGGAATTAAAGAGCTGAAAACCGGCTTGGAACATAGGATAGTAAAACAAAACATTAGGACACAGAATGTAGAATACAAGAGTGGATTCTGATGAGCTGGAAGGGCTATTTAAATGCAGAATGGTGGACTTACAGAAGGATCTTAGAATACATATCTTAGCCTCAGACACTTAACAAATACACACAAAACAACTGTTGTGACCTTGGGCAAGTCACTTAACCCCAATTGCCCTACTTTCCCCCTCCAAAAAAACCAAACAAAAAAAACAAACCGAAAACATCTTAATAACATAAAATGAGATAGAGATAATGAAGTGGGACAGATAATACAAATGGACAAATTGGACCCAAAATTGATTAAGAGGAGAGTGGGCTTGAGGACAGGAAAAATTATTTTACTGATCCTCAAGTTTCTATGAAAGCAAAGTCCCATCTTTTTACTACCAACATTCTGTTAGCATTGCCAGAGTCTTAACAAGTCTAGGAAAACACACAGGCTTCCCACAGGGATCTCTATAAGTTTAAATTATTTATCCTCTATATGAACTGGGGCTAAGTGAAGTCAGCAAAACTAGAACATAGTTCAGGGTAACTGCAATTTTGAAACAATGATCAACTGTGAAAGACTTAGCTGCTCTGATCAATGCAATGCTCCAAGACAATTCCAAAGGATTCATGATGAAAAATGCTATTCACCCCTACAGAGAGAAGTTATGGACTCTGAGTGAAATTTAAAGCATAACTTTTCACTCCTCCTCCCTTTTTTTTTGCAACATGGCTAGTACAGAAATAGGTTTTACATGACTTCATATGTATAATGGATATTATGTTGCTTGCCTCCTCTGAATGGGGGAAGGACTGAAGAGGGAGAGAATTTGGAACACAAATATTTTTTAAAACTGTTTAAAATAATCATTTTGGGGGGTAAAAAGTCATGTAAATAAATAATTTATCCACAAACCACGCCTAACTATCTTCTGGATTGTTATTAGAGCTGATTTCAAGATTCCTGCCATTTTGAAAAACTTCCTGGAATGCATAATTAGAACAAATGTTGATTGTTAACTGAAACTAAACTAATAAATTAATTTTAAAAAAAAGAACAAATGTTGAGAGGACAGTATTAATGCATGAAACTGCACTATGACTTTTGGGATGGCTTGTTTATTAGAGTCATTTAGTAGACATGTCCTGAAGAAACTCCATGCCTGCTTCTTCCACAGCATAAGTTGTTCTTCATGAATATCTATGTGTATGTAAGGAGGATTTTATTATCCTTTTTAGGGTTCAGTTTCTCAGGATCCATGGCCATGGGAATGTCTAGTTTTCAAGTGTTAGATAACTCCCAGAATAGTCTCGAGGATTCTAGATAGTAGTTGCCGTGAGATAAGGGGTGACATAATAATACAAATAGTAATATTTCCTACACTTGCACAGAATAACGATATTGCTAAAGTTAACCTGTGACCTTAAAGTTGGCAAGATGCCTTCTTTATCTGTTGCCCTATAAAGCAAGTGGGCGCTGGTCAGTGAGTGGGGGAAAACCACAGGGAATCTATAGGGGAATCTATGTGTCCCTCTATTGGCCCTCATTGAGGAATGTGGGGATTTAGGGGAGTGTACAAGTTGTGCTGGTCTTGATTGACCCCATCAAGACAGGGGTAGTTGCCCCCCATCCCCCTTCTCACAGGCCCCTGTAAGGAGGCTGATTAGGGAATGCTGTAGGAGCTGGTTCTCCCACAACCCTCTGAGAACACTAGAATAAAGCTGATTATTAACCCCTCTGAAGCTGTCTGCCTGTCTGACCAGATCAAGAGTGCACCTGTTAGAGGCTGGAGACCAAGAACTCCAGTGCCTCCTGTGTGTTATCTGTGAAATACTATGTTAGCTAGTAGTGATCACTGCTTCCTTTTCTAAATGTTTATAAACCATTTATCTCATACTCCATTGTAAACCTTTGTTGTTGAACTCATTGATCTGCTCTTTTCTAAAAATAAGGGCACCATTTGTTCACCTTATACCAGCTCCCATTCTTCATGATTTGTCATTTTTTCACACACACACACACACACACACACACACACACACACACACACACTTGTTTTATTGATGCTTTTTTCTTTCATACATGCTTGTCACTTCCCCAAGATTCCTCCTACTCTTTACCTGCACTCTCCTTTAAAAAAAATTTCAGGTTCACAAAACAAACCAATATTTCAGCACATGTGACAGAAGAGGTCATATTTTTCAGCTATTGTACACCATCTCCCTCACTCAATTCCCTGCATGAGAACCTGGGAAGGCATTTACCCAGGGTTTTTCACTCATATTAAAAAACCTCTTTCCATAATTGCTTAAGGTATTGAGAAGTGATTCAGGACATCGGAACTATTCTGATGGTCTCTCCTGACCTGAGGCAAAACAAGCACCAACGGCAGGCTCTATCTGATGCTAATCTCAAACCAGGTAGGTAGGTACCATCTCCACTCCTTTATCCTAACACTATTCAGGCCCACTACCTTAATTTGTATCTCTGCATCTTTCTCACTGGGGTAAGGTAGAGATTTCAAGGCCTCAAAGGCCTTGAAATGTTGGCAAACCTTTCATAGGCAGGAAATGGTGGTAGATGCTAGACTTTACTGGGAGTATGCAAATTCTTCTCCCATCTGTCCCCTTCAAACATCTGGATACTGACATCTCAGGTGCAATGATTATTGAGATAGAAATCAGGCAGAAAAAAAAAAACCTCAAAGAGAATTACAGTGTATTTGTAGTTGCTTGTTATACAGCTAACTGCAGTTGCTCTACTCTCCATTTTTCAGCCAAAGAACTTGTTTTGTCTGACTGTCCAATTTATTCCAGTTCCACCTCAGCAGCCAATCAACATCCTATCCCTTAACCACTTGGTTAGCAGGCAAGAACTAGTCAGAAAATTTTAATATTCCACAATTTTTACCCATTCTTTATTCAGTAAGAAAATGTACAGTTTCTTTTCTATTCTTTCTTTTTTTGCTATTACAAATCATGTTGCTGTGAATGTTTTATATAGGTCAGCCTTTGTATAGTTATAGTGACATTTTTAGACTAAGGTCATAGTACAAACTAACTTTTATTTTAAGAAATTTGTTTGAAACTCAGTATCAAATAAAATGACTAATACATAGTACAGGAAATGTAGGTAAAACAGAAAAAGAACATTAAGCTACAAATTGCTATTATTTATAGCTTGTTTTTTAGAAAATTATATAATAAAGTCAATATGTTCTTTTCAAACTACTTGTCTGTGATTCCTTCTGTTCTTTTCTATGCAACAAAAAAATTTCAATGACTTTTTAAAAATTTTACTTTTTTTGTCAATCCTATTCCAAATACCTTCCCCTTGAAAAAAAATAGAAGAAAACTCTTATGACAATATAAATAGTCAAGAAAAATAAACCTCATATTAGTTGTGTCCAAAAAAATATATGTTTTGTTGTGCTTCTTAAATCTATTACCTTTCAGGAGGTGGGCTGCATCTTTCATCATCAGTCCTTTGAAATCATGGCTGGTCATGGCATTAATTAGAGTTCTCGTCTTTCCAAGTTGTCTGTTTTTATCATGTTTTTATTGTGTAAAATCACTTGGTATCAGCTCATGAAACCTCCCTAGATACAAACTAATCTATAACACATATATTAACCTTGTGCTATTTCATTTAATTCAAGTTTGAAGCTGTTTGCCTATCTCACTTCTTATTTGGAGAATATGATCTAAGGGGAATAAATTAGGGCCCATTTCCATAAGCTGAAGTCTATCTGGTTCTTATAGCAATTGTCTCTCCTGGCAATGTAACCTGTTAGAGCAGCTGGACCTTCTAATATAATATAAAATAAAGCTTCAGATTCCAATGAGGGAAGCCCTTTCTGGAACTTGGAATTATCTCAGAGATAATCATCTTGAATCCTTACTTGGTTATAAAAAAACAAACTCCAAAAGGGACAAAGTATTTCTTCAAAGTCAACAACTCCAGAATATATGGAGATAGTAACTCCAAACCTGAGTATAGACTTAGCATTTACTTCTACTCTCTCTAAACCACAAACAATTCTTTGCTTCCAAATTCTGCCTCCCCTTCTTTTCTTAGCACTTTTCGGTCTCCCAGAGTAGCCTGTCTGTGTGCCCAAAGCAACCTTCTAGTGGTAGGTCTCTGTATCATTAAGGAGATACTTGCAGCTGCTTTAACTATTTTTAGGAATGAATTGTACAGTATAATGAACATGCTTACATGAGATTAGAATAAATTTAACATTTATTCCACACACAAGGACAATATAAAGTAGTATTAAAGAAATATAAACATATACATATAAAGATAAAGCTTAACAGAATAATAGATATATTTACTTATATCACCAAACTGGGGAAGCACCTACATCTGGATTCACATGCTAGGGAGTCCCTTGACTTCAGCTCCAGAGTCCTGGCTGGGAAAATTCTGGGCAAATCATATCCCCCCATGGATGAGATTCCAAAGAGTAGGGGAATTTCTCCAGGTTATATCCAGTTTTAGACAACAAAGGCTAATTAATAGGTCAATTAAAAGTCAATTAATAGGCTTGTCACCAGAGCCTTACATGACTTAGAGTAACTAACTGCACTGGATGTGTTGTAATTCCAGACTGGGCCAGAGTCCAAAGGAGCAAAACATCTGTATTCAAAAGGACACAGGGTGGATTCTATTCCAACACTTCCAGGAAAAGGAATTGGTCAAGGGCAGGTTGATCTTTTAGACCAAGGAACCAGATCTGTGTTCCAAGAAGAAAGAACAACATATTATTTACTTAGGCCTATAAATGTACAGGGAAGATCTGTAATATTTCGTTAACCCTTCAGGCTCCAACCTCAAATACTGGAAAGTATCACAGTTGCTCAGATCACATTTTCAACATTTTTAAAATATAAGGGGTTGAAACTTTCAGGTAGGTCAGAATGAGTTCTATGGAGGTATCAGAAACTAAGGCATTGAGTGATGATGATAACAAACCATGGGATTTGAGAAAGAAGTTGAGAAAGAACATTATTTTCTTTTTCAGGAGGGCTGTGGACAGCTTCTGAGGTACAGGGAAACCATAAAGCTCACAGAAAAACAAGGGAAGTATATCATAGGATGATGATTTAAGCAATGCCCAGAGATAAGAGAGGTAGAAAGGGAAGAGGGCCCTGAATGCAAATGATCTAACAGGGGATCTAACAGTTCCTCACCCTTGACAGAATAGAGACAGAGCCCTCACTACCCTTTGAAAAATAGTAGAACCTTATCTAGGGTTATTTTTTGAATTTCCACTTGTTTTGATAAATTGAGTTACCAGAGGATAGCTGACTAATACTTTCCTTAGATATCCAGGGGTAACCCTGAAGGGTTGGGGATTTTCTAGTTATTGGTCATGAGCCCTTACTGGTATGCTTTCCATTTCAATAATCTAGTAGATATCAATTAACTTTTAGCAAAGAACATTTACTAAAGTGGCATAGTAAGAATAATTGATATAAAATAAAGTATGGGACACATTATTCCACAAGTACGCATAGGTCAGTGGGAAAAAGTGGGCTCAAACACAGAGTATTATGTATAGTGGTGAGGCACACATATGTAACATGAAGAAACGTAACAAAAAGGTAACTTGCACCTTCTGGTTACTGAAAGTCCTTCCTCAACTCCATAGCTGACATTCCTTTTTGATGCAAGGGATCACATTCCTTAAAGTGGTACCTTTCCTTGGTTGGCAATTTTGCTGTACACCCACATTTATCTTTGTTTTCAATGTGTCTTCACTTCTGAATGAATGCATTCCTTCTTCCTTAGATGTTTCCTTGTTTTCCTTGGTGACCCTTCTTCTTACTCTTAGACAACCTGTGTTCTCTAAGACTGCATCCTCAACCCTTTTTTTCAATGCTCTGGAGACAATGTTTCTATTTTAAAGATTGGAAAGACCCATAGAATCAGAGATCTGGAGCTAGAAGGGACCTTAAAGGTCACCTAGCCCAACTCATTTGAAGAAGAAAATCCTCAAGGAAAGATTGATCTCAAGTGATGCTCATGTCAAAATTGTGCTAGAATAGAAACTCCCTGGCCAGATGCTGTGAGTGGAAACTGAGAAAAACCGTAGGCTACAGTACATTTTTCCTCAGGCTCATGATTCACACATGATAGTTCTTCTATTTGTGTTAGCACTCTAAGTTCTCAAAAGTGCCTAAGAATTTGTTCTTCTGTGAAAATTGAAGCCTCTCTAAAAATCAAGGATAATAATTATGGTAACTCTTACTTGAGAAAAGGAAGAAAATAGAGCTAACCTTCCAGGCTCAGAAGGGCTCTCAGGCCAAAAAGCATACCTAATCATTTTTCTTCTTTATGTCTGAGGAGGGAAGAACAAGAGGACCTTTGATTGCATATAAAGTAAACTCTTCCTGACAGAGAGGGGGGTACTTCATCTTTAAAAGGGATAACTAAGGGACGTCCATTGAGAGGGCTCTAAGAACAGGAGCAAGACTCTCCTCTGGCTTGGTGTAGCAGCAAGCACCCCAATATCCCCAGGGTGAATGCCAACACAGGTTCTTAGATCTGCTTTTCAAAAGGAAAGCAACTCAAAATGGGTTAACAAGCTTACTTTAATCAAACATATATTACCTAGTTCGGGGGAGGGGGGGAAGGTCAGCACCCTGAACTTCAGATTATACAGACAGAATATACAGATCAAACAGACAGGCTTCCAAACTGTCCAACCATTATATCAATACCAAATCACAGTTACCAGAGAGGGAAGCATCAACATCTGGGTTTTCAAAGCCGGGGGGCTATCAACAATGGCTTCCCAGAGTCTCATCTGGTCAAATCACACAACACTTCTCAAAGTGAGCCCCAAAGCAAAGCCTCTCATCAGAGTTTATATAGCCTTCTCCTGGCTCAGAGAATGTAACAACCTTCTGGACCCACTGCCCAATCACAAAGTATCAAGGTATGGGCTTTCCTGAAAAACAAGCCTCCCACCACAGGTTCCAGGTGCTCTTAAGCTAGGGGCAGGGAAGATCTTTAAATTTGCATTTCCATTACACTTGGGTGGTGATTTTGATTGAATACAGGGAGATGGCCTGGATGTCTCCTCTACATTGCTGTCAGCATTCAGATTCTGTGATTTTAAATGAGGAATCCTCCACAACTAGTTGGCAGGGCAAGCATCTGTTCTATTGTGAGGGAAATGCATGAAGTTGTAAGACAGATGGGAGAGCAAGTAGCAACAATGTCTTGAGAAATGAAGTACAAGTTTTCCTGTTTCAAAGGCATTCCCATGTAACTGGGTGCCTGAAGGGGAGACCCTGAAAGTGTAGCAGCTACTTTGCCCTTTCCCCTGAATGAGGAGTGAGCTTGGAGACCTTGTCAAGTCAACAAGCATTTCGTAAGTGCTTTTTATATCAGAAACGATGCCAAGCACTATAGATTCAAAGAAAGGCATAAAGTAGTGCCCTGTATGTATCTGTATATATAAGCATATGTGTACATATACGCATACACATACACATACACATACATATGCAGGACAACTAGGTGGCATAGTGGATAGAGCACTGGGCCTCCAGTCAGGAAGACACATTTTCCTGAGTTCAAATTTGGCTCAACACTTACTATGTGACCCTGGGCAAGTCACTTAACCCTTTTTGCCTCAGTTCCTCAGGTTTAAAATGAGCTGGAAAAGGAAATGGCAAACGAATACAGTATTGTTGCTAAGAAAACACCAAATGGGGTCACAAAGAGTTAGGTGACTGAAAAATGACTAACATATTCATATGTATATGTGTGTGTGTGTGTGTGTGTGTGTGTGTGTGTGTGTGTGTTGGTGATCATTTAAGATCATTTGAACCCTAATAAGGGCCAAAGCCTGAACTAATCAACCAGACATTCTTTGCTTTGCTCAAAAAATGCACTTTCCTGTGTCAGTAACTATAGGATGAGGCAGACCAGGAGCATCCATCCTGTTTGTAACCACTAAAGGACAGGATGCCTAGAACCAGACACTGTCTTGAACAGTGGGACTTTTCTTATCTTGGTATCCTATGGACATGTGCTATACAGGAGAAACATAGATATTGTGGGATTGTAATTTCAACTAACACTTTGTCATTTCTTTGGATTCAAAACTTATTCAACTACGAAACTTCCTTTCTCATGCTGTGGTTAAACATATATGGGGATCATAAATTTGAGTGACATAGACAATAATTGTTCTAAAATGTATTTAATACTTCTCATTCTTTAATCATACAGTCATATTTTATCTGGTTCCATGTATATATGTATCTGCTATCTTTAATGGAATAAAATAATATGAATTTATGTATCACCTAGCCTGTTTGCCTCTTTTAACCAAACTTTTAGGTAGACAGTATATATATAGTTTACATATATGTATCTATGTACATACAACATATATGTATACACACACGCACACACACACATATATATATATGTATACAGACAGAGATGGAGACAGAATCAACAAAAGGAAGGGACCTTAAGTTAAGGAGGATGGGGAAAGGATTCTTGTAAAAGGCTGGACTTTTGGTGAGTCTTGAAGGAAACCAAGGAAGACAGGAAGTAGAGATAGGAGGGAGGAAAATGTAAGCAGAAGAGATAGCCTGGAAATATCAAAATCAAGGGGCTTATTTGATTAGGTATTTAAATCCCATTGTGAAGTTATTGCACTGAGGCAGGACTTCACAACCTGCTCTCCCCCAAAGCACTTTGGGCAGCCCATGAAAAATGTAGAGGAGGGGCGGTTAGGTGGCGCAGTGAGTAAGAGCACCGGCCTGGGAGTTGGGATGACCCAGGATCGAAACCGGCCTCAGAAAATGAGCACCCACGCATAAATCATGACTAGCCATGTAACCTTGAGCAAGTTACTTAACCCCAATTGCTTTAAAAAAATGTAGAGGAAAACATCTGAAATCCTTTGGGGACTGCAGGCTTTACAGACTTGCCCGAAGGAGCCATGACAATACATGAGAAGTGGATTATGAGTTATAAAGACCCATCCCCTTACTTTCTAGTACTAGTAGAGACAAGCAAGCAGATGGAGGGAGATAATAGTGAAATAAGAGGCTTCTAAATCCATAGCCTTTCAACAACAAAGTCTATTGTTACATCACGCTCACTCTCACTAACAGGAAGAGTTCACTGATGTCTATTCTTCATTCCTCCTATTTCATTTTCATTACATTTTTCCTCCTATCTTAGAATCCTTTCTAGATAAAAAAAAAAGTGGGTTCATGTTGCTGTTCACCAGAAGGAGCTAAAATTTTCCATTCTGTATGCATTAGCTTTTCAATGACTGCATTTAGGTATTGGGGATTTAAGGCCCACAACCCAACATGCTGGCAAAGTCTGAGGAGTACCCAGGAATTAGGGGAATTAAATGGGGGAGACCCTGGCGACCTAGAATAGGAGATCTGCAGCAGCTTAGGTCACAGACCACATAATACCCTGCAATTTATAGGGAAAGGGATTTAAGGTTATCTTTAGAATTAATTTAGGAACCAAAGAAAAATAAGATTGAGATTTTCTGGTAAGAAAAGATATATATGCATCATCTCTGGTTGCTAATGTTTTAATAATCATTATAACATATAATATTAATGAGGAGTAGGAGTTTGTGAGTTGGAAAGGTCATGGAATAAGGTTTTTGTTCCACAATTATAATTTGTTTAAATTCTGGGATATTCTAATAGGGCAGAGGTCCCGGAGTAGAAACTTTCTATGTTGCAATGAAGATGAGCAGTTGGGATCTAAGCATAATCTTTTAAGACTTGCCTTGCTGTTGTTTGTCCTTTGTTCTCAAAAAGGACCGGGACATCATGGAGGTGGTGTCATGACTTGCAATCGAATTGCATTTAATTGAGGAAAGGCTATGCAAAGTCACCAACCTCACTTTCTGTTCCAGAGCCATCTGGGTCCATTGGCTAGATACACATCAGGAAGACTGGAAATAGCCCCAGATATGGTGGATGACCTTTAGGAGGTCTCAGTTTGACTAAGGCAATGCCCATTAAGTGATTAAAGCTAGGTTTAAAAAAAAAAAAAAGAGGCAAAGAATGGCTTCTTTAACCTGGTCAAGGAAAAAAATAATGAAACTGGGAGGGGAACGACTCTCAGGGTTTCTGGACAAAACAGAAACCATCTATATTTAAGGTCCTTTCTGAATCAATCAGGGCCCAAACAATAATCAAGTGGGGTTTATCCAGGGACCTATAGCTGGTTAGTCAGTGAGAGCCAGAGTGATTTGGGTTTAAGGCTTGATCCTTGAGAAAGAAATGCAGCCTGTAAACCCCAAAATAGAACAGCAGCTGGGATCTAAGCAGTCTTTGAAATATCCTGGGGGCACTGTGAAGTGACTTGTCTAGTGTGCCTCAGAAGGCAGACTTGATCTGAGTCTTTTCCTGATTCCTACACTGCCAGCTTTACACTAGGTTCCTCTGTCTTTCTTGGTAAGTCTTCACACACTGGAAGGGCTCTGAGTAACGTTCTAGTGACAGACTGAGGTTGCTGTCTGAGGTTTAACACTAGGTTCATTACAAGGTGATGGATTTTTCAGCCGTTTTCAAAGACCACCTACTAAGTCAGAGACAGAGATGAGAGAACCCTCTATCAGGCAATCATTGAAATTACATGATATGGTAAAAAGATGGGTGGACTTGAAGTCAGGGAGGCCTGGATTCAAGTATCTTCTCCAATAATCCCTACCTGTGAGATTGGAAACAAATCAACCTCTCCCTAGGTCTTAGTTTCTTCATTTATAAAAAAAAATAATAATGACTCTACCCTCAAAGGGTGATTGTGAGAATTAAATGAGACAATGAATGTAAAATACTTTTAACAAGTTTTGAAGGGATCTACAAATGTCAGGTATTATTACAACATAACCAACTTCCCACCTTTAACGAATAAAAATGTAACAGTCCTTTCCTTTGTGATATTTTAAAAGGAAAAGAACTAATTTCTTTCTTTAAAGGGTGTGAATTGGAATCCATGAGCTACAAAGAAAAAAGGAAAAATGCTTCTGAGAATAAATCAGAATGAGGGAGTTAGACAATATAACAAGATAATGCAAGTACTGTTGTCTTCTAAGAGCCACAATCTCAGACCCTGATTGAGACCAGTGGTGGAGGGAGAAACTAGACAGCATCTGTCATAGACCAGCAAGATTTCCAACATATTTAATAAAGACACATTAAAAGTTTGGGTGGTTTGCTTTTATGATTTTTAAAACATTTTATATGTTATAATGTTACCTGAAGAGTTACCTTCTTTAGAAAATTGGCTTTGAAAATATTTGTAGTAAGGGGCAGCTAGGTGGCTCAGTGAATAGAGCACCAGCCCTGGAGTCAGAAGGACCTGAGTTCGGATCTGGCCTCAGACACTTAACACACACAAACAAAAACCTAGCCATGTGACGTTGGGCAAGTTACTTAACCCCAATAGCCATCAAAAAAAAAAAAAAAGCAAAAACAAATATTTGTAGTAATATCTTTTGTTTTTATGTCCCTCTGTATTTCCCCTGGTATTCTAGTTCCCACCCTTATCCCTCTTACAGATCCATATCTTAGAACAAGCAACCTTTAAAAGAAGCCTCCTTCCTGTTCTGTCCAGATCCTGGAGGACATCCCTTAGACATATCATACAGCCCCATCAAATTTTCAAGTAAAGGGAGAGAACTTCATCAAATCATCTCCTTTTGCAAACTACTACTGTGTTGCATACATGAAGCAATACACGGAGAAAAATCAGTATAATCTAACGCTCAATTCGACACAAAATACCCAGGAAAAATCGAGCTGCAGCCCTGTCTAGCCTTCTTGCATTACCTAGAAATAGTTAAAAAAACAAAACAAAACAAAACAAAAAAAAAAAAAGCTCCTCCAGCCTCCATCTCACATACTTGCAGAGATAAACTCTCCATCATATCCCTCTTTAAGAAGAATCCATTGTCATGCATCCAGAGGTGAAAGTGGCTCATCTAGGATGCTGCTGAATCCATCATCCCCCACCTCTTTTCTTCCCTGTGGGTGCAGATGGTAAGGCACTGGCTTAAGAGATACTCAAATCTTTTTTACCAGATAGATCTCTTCCATTATGGTTCAATGTGTAATCAGATGCAAACACCAAGACACATAAAGTCAAGGTCTCAGTTTAGTGCATCTGGAAACTGGGGGAAGACCTTGGATTTACCTTGCCCCTACTCCTGCACTCCACCCTAAAAGGCTGTTTCTTGGCCACTGCTCTGCTAGTCTGCTGTTCATAAGACCACCAAGGATATTCACTGGGTGCAAGGGAAGGGAAGTGGACCAAAGGGATTTGATTCAAGTTGCAGTTGGTGCACCCAGGGATTAATGGATTGCTTTTATCAAAGAGTACAAATGGAAGTAGATTTTTTTTAATTGAGGAAAGCACATCTTATTACTTCCACAATACCCATCCCTTGCCCTTCCTTCCTTCCTTCTTCTCTCCCTCCCTCCCTCCCTTCCTTTTTTTCCTTGTCATCAAAGTTAAAAAAAAAAAAAAAGCAGCTGCACCTGAACGGAGGGCGTGGAGAGAGGTTGAGAAAACCACCTCAACTTTTCCCTAGAACTTAATAAACCATTCTAATCAAGTCTGAGCAAACGAAGCACTAAAGTGGGGAGAACAAGCTGGCTGGGTTTGAAGGCCTAGTATCTTTCCTCTTCAGAGGAGATTAAGTGGGTTTAAATGGATGGCCCTGCAGGGGCCTGGAATTGGTCGCATCCAAGGTTTTCTACCTACCTCTGGGCTGTTGTGAATCCTGACTAGGGGAAGATAAAAGGCTTGCCTAAGGAGGCTGGCAGACTGCCCGACTGGTGTGTCACTTTGCCTGTCTGTCCACCGGTTGGAGAGCAATTGCTCTGTGGATTAGAGACAAAGCAGGTCTTGGGGACAGTAGCAAGGTGCAGGAGCTGCCTGGCTGCAGGGCTGTTACAGAAGCAAGCAGCTGTGGTCACTGGCAGTAGCACAGGCATCGGCAAGGCTACGACCACCGAGCTGCTGCACCTAGATGTGTCAGTGTGCCTGGCCCGGGCTGGGATGCAAGGGACAGAAGTGTGGACCTCGAGAGGGAGGGACAGAGTTGGGACTGAGGACCCTGAGAGATGCTGGTGGAGTTTGGGGGACTGTGGAGAGAGAGCAGGATGTAGAGGGCAAAAGGGGCAGAGCAGAAAACCCTCGAAGGGAGACTGGTAAAGGCAGGGCACCTCTGGGAGAGAAGGATGGGCACTGAGGCAAAAGGGTAGGGGCTGAAAGAAGGAGTTGGTGGGACCCTGGGGGGAGAGGGTTGAGGGAACATGGAGAAGGGTCTGGGGACGATGTGGGAGAGGAACTGAGGGGACATTAGGAGAAGAAGGAAAGGGGCTGGTGGGGTCACTGTGGAAGAAGGTCTGGGGAAGACATATGGAGAAGGAGAGGGGTGACTGGGACATGCACTGGGGTGGGGCAGATGGGAGGAGTGGGATAGGGTGTGCTTAAGAGGGACAGGAACTCTGGAGTCAGAAAGTAGGATGAGGACCAGGTCAGAGGGTCAACTGGAGAGAAAGGTCAGGTCCTGGAAGGTCACTGGGGAGAAGGGCAGGAGTTGGCAGCTGTCGGGGAGGTTTCTTTACTGAGAGAAGTGGGACCTCTGGGAGAGGCATACTAGCAGGGAGTCCATTGACTGAGGATTAAAGGTAGGAGGCCAAACTGAAAGGGAGTTGTATTGGTATGCTAAGGAAAAACTGCTGATGGCAGCATCAGCTGCAGAGATTATAACTTATGACTTTTCTTTTTCTTTTTTAAAATAGTTCAGAAATGTTCTTTTTTTTTCTAAGAGCTTTAGTTAGAATGTTGGTCTTAATGAAAAGTGAAAATAAGCATCTAAGGCAGTTGATTTCCTATTTATGTGTTGACATCAGTATATTTCCATATCACAAAAAAATCAGTTGAACTTTTCTCCAGATAAAGTTTAACAATTCCACTTTCTTTAGTGTCAAGGAAAGAAATGTGTAGAAAGGTCTTTTTTTCCAGATGAGAAATCCTTTTCCTGTGATGTGACAGGTATCAAAGGACATTTCACACATATAAAGATAGGGGATTGTTCCAAAATAGGACCAATGCTTCAAGAATCAGAAGACTTTCATTCTGCATTGACTTTCAAATCCTAGATACCATAGAGCAGGGATATCTACCTCAAATACAAATGGATCCCTGTAACATGTATATTGATATAGAAAACCAGAAATTAACATGATCTATGTTGTATTTTTAATTGATTTTGTTAAATATTTCCCAATTATATTTTAATCTAGTTCTGTCCACACTTGGGAGTGCCTTGGGCCAAGTTTTCACACCTCTGATCTAGAGAAATGTCCTCTCTTCGTGACTATGTCTTGAAATGTCACCAGCCCACCAAGTTTGGGGTTAATGTGGGTTGTGAAATGATTCTAGCATCATTTCAAAGAGAAGCATCACCCATTCCACCAAATTTAAAGATTTGTGTTTTTCTCCAAAATGTATGTGAAAAACTCATCTCAGTGTTTATAATAGCCCTCTCTTTGTCCTTCCCAAGGACTTAACACCTGACTAGGTGTTGAGAATGGATGAAAACTTCACATGAAGTACAGGGAGAAAGAAGACTGGAATGATAAATGGTGTATGATTGAACTGTTTCAGTTCTCTATGGGCAGCCTGCTCAGAACTACAGTCTCAAAGGTTATTCTCCACCCTCCCCTATAAGTATTAATGTGAGCACAAATACAAGTGCAACTCTATGGAATATTGAAATATGCAAAGACAGGCAGCTCTCAATTTTAACTGTGGAAACTTGATCACTTGCTTAATTTTTATTGCCCTTTCTCAAGTTTCTAAAGAGAAACTTCAGTCAATTTAAATGGACTTATATTCAAATTATTATTGTAAAGCCTGCACTAAGTATATTCCTCCCTTCTGGGGACTTGAATATTTTGTCTTTTTTATTAATTTAAAAAAATATACTGAATTCATGTTAAAAACCAGCTAACTGTGGAAATGGATCTCAACATAGATCTCACAAACCAGAAGGAATGAGAATCCATGGTGAAGGGACATTAGTCTTGCTAATCTTTTTTACTGGCTTACCAGTAACAGTTTAGGCCCATTGACCAATTTATTTTCTTATGATTGTTTTAGGCCAACAATTTGGTTAAATCTACATTAGATGTCCATGGTAAGATCAATTTCCTGTTGAACAATGGAGGAGGCCAATTCTTATCTCCTGCTTAACTCAATCACTTCAAAGGGATGGAATGCTATGGTTGAAACCAACCTGACTGGCACTTTCCACTTTTGCGAAGCAGACAGGGATGGGAAATACTCAGAGATACTAGGCCTTTCTTCATTTAAAATCATAATCTCCCCTCCCCCCCCCAAGAAGTATTACTTGCACTAAGGTGCCCAATTCTTTTTTCTTTTTCTTTTTTTTTCAAATGCTTTATTAACTTCTGGATTACATCATTCATTTCTGCCAGATTTTGAGTTACAAATTTTGTCCCCATTTTTACCCTACCCACGTCCCCAAAATAGCAGTCCCACAGGATATCCCTTCCTCCAATCTTCTCTCTCCCATATCTTTGCCTCTACCCCCTTTGACTTTTCCAGTAGGGTATGGTGGATCTCCATGCCCCAGTGCCTGTATATCTTATTTCCCAATTACATGTAAAATAGTATTAATAATAGTATATGTGTGTGTGTGTTTTAAAAACATTTGGTTTTAAAACTTTGTATTCCAGATTCATTCCCTTCCTCCCTTGTCACCCACACTTACTGGGAAGATAAGCAATTAAATATAGGTTGTACATGTGTAGCTAATGCAAAACATTACCATAGTAGATATATTATAAAAGACTGATTGTATTTCTCCCCCTCCTATCCCACCGCCCACTTCTTCTGTTCTCTACTTTGGTCCTGTCCCTTTTCAAAAGTGTGTGCTTCCAACTTCCCTCCCCCCCAGCCTGCCCTCCCTTCCATCATCCCCCCCTCTCACCACCTTCCCCCCTACTCTCCTGTAGGGTGAGATACCCTATTTAGTGTGTATGTCATTCCCTCCCTGTCCCTGAGCCAAATTCAATACCAATAAGGTTAACCCATTCCCTTTTGCCTTCCTGTTCTTCACCTCCATTGTAACCATTTTCCCTTGCCTCTTTTATATGAGATAGTTTACCCCATTTTATCTCTCCCCATCTCCTCTCATTATATTCCTCTCTCACCTCTTAATTTCATAAGGTACCCAATTCTTAAATGAAGTTTGACTTTGCAAATATGAATGTTCTCTACATTATTGTACATTGAAGCCTCTCTACAATTTAGTCCCTGGCCTTTGTGAGTAGCTAAAATATTCATCATCTTTCAGCCTTCCTGATGGTGGATACCTCCAGACAGGCTTAGGCTGGTCCTCAGGAAATGAACGTGGAGGCTATCTCCAAAACATACTTAATGTGGTGGTTTGAACTGTGTTCTGTCAGAGATCAGAATAAAGCCACACATGTGGAAAAGAGGCTTTTATCTAAGGAAAGATTAAAAGAATAACCTCATATGGCATTATTTAACCTGGAGATGATAAATTGAAAGGTTAGCTGAATAGCACTCTTCATGCCCAGCAACTGTTTGCTAAGGATCACAGGAACCATCATTTGCTGTCTCCACTAAGGACTGAAATAGAGTAAATGGAGAAGAAGAAGAGAGTAGGAGAAGCAAAGTTCTGGTGGTAGCAGACTGGGTTAGAGTTGGCCCATAGACTGCAGCTTGCCAACTCCTGAACTATGTGGTTATTGTATTGCTAATAACTAAGTCATTCAGTTGATCATCATCATCAAAGTTCTTATTCTGACCTTTGCATTCTGGGAGCTTATATTTAAATAGAAGAGACTTAGAATCCAGTTTCTTAATCTGTAAAATGGAAATATACCAGTTGCTTCATTGGGTTATAAAGATCAAATGAGAAGACATATGGAGAGTACTTTGAAAGCTTAAAGCATAATATAAATGCTAGTTAGCTGGATATTACGAAGAAAAGTGGTGGCGTTTTGTCAGTTTATATTGATTTGATGTTTGGATATCCTAAAAAGAGTATTTTGACAGGATAAGGGTCTTGGGATGAAAGATCTACAGCTGGCAGGGTTGTTAGAGTTCCTCTCATCCAGCTCTTCATAGCAAGTAGCAGAGCAGGGATTTGAACTGAGATAATCTCATTTCAGAATTACTCCTTGCTCTATTACCCCTCGTTGCCTGGAAATGATTTAACTGGATTGTCTTTTGTCTATTATACAGTTTACAAGTCCTGGATGAAGGAACATGGAAAGGATCTCTTCTGAACATCATCACTGTGTTAAAAGATGGATTTCCTAATGTTATGTAAGGATTTTTACACCCTTCTTTTCTCTTGGGAGCCTGCTTAAATATTCTTTTAAATGGAGCTTTAATGCCTCTTGGGATTTAAGACTGCCTTTTTTTTTTTTTTTTTGCTTTTTGGAGGGCAATTGGGAGTTAAGTAACTTGCCCAAGGTCACATGGCTAGGTTTTTGTTTGTGTGTGCTTCAAGTGTCTGAGGCCGGATCTGAACTCAGGTCCTTCTGACTCCAGGGCCAACGCTCTACTCACTGCGCCACCTAGCCTCCCCTAAGACTGCCCTCTTACAGGTGTCTAGGTGGTGCAGTGAACAGAGCACTGGCCCTGGAGTCAGGAAGACCTGAGTTCATATCCATATCATAACTTAACACTTACTAGATGTCTGACCTTGGGCAAGTCCTGCCTTCCCTCCTCCAAACAAAACAAAAAAAAAAGACTGCCTTGTTTTTCCTTCTGGCTTTAAGAAGATACTTTTAAAGTATTTCTGCACACTTGGCACCATGCTTAGGTCCATTTTTGTTATAGGATTGCTTTTTTCATAAGGTATAAGATGATATAACCAAAGGATATGCCAAAGATTGACATAGTCCTCATAGTTGTAAATGCTAGAGGCTCCTTATATATGGATGTCATAGATATTTCTGATGATCTAATGTATATCCTTTCTGAGAATCATATAGATATAGCATGCATATCATCACCCGCCTTTCCTCACCATTATTTACTTTGTTAACTATTGTAATAGTAATGGAATTTAACAATCTCCCTGTATTGGCTTGGTTTTGGGGTTGAGTTGTTAAAACCCAGAGCTTGTGAATCCCACTTGTGGGATGGACTTTTTGACGTGAAAAGAGAGGGCTAAACTGGGAGGAGCTGCTGTGGTGTCTTTAGAGAGGCACAAGCAGAGGAAGAGAGGCAGAAGAATTTTTGGAAGCAGCATCATGGAGGCAGGGAGAGATAGAGGATTGCTGAGGGCCAGTTTGAGCTGCCCAGGACTTTTGACAGCTGCCACCTGGAGCTGCCAGGGACTGAAGAGACATGGCTGTAATGCCAGTACTTTGTCTGTTTTGATGTTGTTTTGCCAGATTCATCCATTGGTGAAGGACAGTGCTGTTGTTGCAGAGGTCCTGGAAACTTACTGTTGGTTCAGAAGCTCTGAAGAAGGATTTTCTTGTTGTATCTCATTCTTTTGTATCTTCTGTCACTCCAGAATTTGTTTTGAGGCATTATTTAAAGGTTTTTGGAAGGATTTTTGGGAGAGCTCAGCTGAATCCCTGCTTTTTTTCCACCATCTTGGCTCTCAATGCGGTCTTTTAATTGCTTGTTCCCTTTTTAAGGAATACCTTTTTGTCTTTTATTTTTCAAGTAGAATTTTTACTTCTATTTTCAAATTGTCTTTTCTTACATAAAAAAACAATTTAGTGAAACAGTCTAATTTGAGAGACTTTGTAGTCATGAAATCTTTCAGATAAAGCAAAAGCAGTACAGTGATAGACATTTGATGCCAGGTTACAGACTGAGTTGAGATCTTTGGGTAGAAGAATAGGATGGGGGGCGGCTAGGTGGCGCAGTGAATAGAGCACCGGCCCTGGAATCAGAAAGACCTGAGTTCGGAGCCAGCCTCAGACACTTAATCCACACAAACAAAAACCTAGCCTTGTAACCTTGGGCAAGTTACTTAACCCCAATTGCCCTAAAGGGGCGGCTAGGTGGTACAGTGAGTAAGAGCGCTGGACTCGGAGTTGGGATGACCCGAGATCAGATCCGGCCTCAGAAAATGAGCACCCACGCATAAATAATGACTAGCCATGTAACCTTGAGCAAGTTACTTAACCCCAATTGCTTTAAAAAAAAAAAAAAGAAGAAGAATAGGATGGAACAAATCACTAAAAATTGAATCATCTAGCAATTTTTTTGAAGGATATCAACCCTAAATTCTTTTTTTTTTTTTTTTTGCGACTTTTGGAGGGCATTTGGGGTTACGTAACTTGCCCAAGGTCACACTGCTAGGTTTTTATTTGTGTGTGCATTAAGTGTCTGAGGCCGGATCCGAACTCAGGTCCTTCTGACTCCAGGGCCGAGGCTCTACTCACTGCGCCACCTAGCCACCCCCAATTCTTTGTTTTTCAATAAAAGTTATGCTACTCTTAATCTTACAGTTGGTCTTTATTTCTTACAAGCATTTTCTACCTGGAGAGAAGATATGGGAGGGAGTGTCTTTACGTCAAATAACTTTGTGTAATCAGATTTTCAAACTCCAACCATGGTCTGTGCACCATCTCTAAATGTAATATTAAAGTTGTTTTTCTTTTAATTTTTGAGTATGTGTCCCCAATGCCTAATGCAATATCTTTTAAAGAGTGGTTTCACTTCTTATTTTCATAAATTTGAGTGGTGCATAAAGAGTTTTCTTTTAACATCATTTGGTTTCCAGGATAACTTCTTGGAACTTGCTTGAAATGCTAAACTGTTTCCTCTAATCTTCTAAAAGACAATCAGTAGTAGTGTAGTCCCAAGAATTTTTAAACAGGAGTAACTTATTTGAGCTGTTCTTCTATGGCTTAGTGCACCAGTTAGTTTTCATGAAGATATGAATGATTAGTGGAAATTGAATGAACTTTTAAATTTTTTTCTTTAAAAGGCACAGTGAAGCAGCAAGAGCTGGTGTTGGAAAAAAAAAAAAAACAACTTTGGCAATGGAATGGGCCTGCCATGGAATAAGAATCAATTGTATCAGTCCAGTAGGTAACAAGTTATATGTATACAATTTGTGCACTTGTTGATACATTTTCCTTGTTAGTTATAGGTACATTCTATGTTAATATTAACTACAAAATAGGACATCAGGCAATATATGTTAGAGAGCAATTCTATATATTGTGAAAGTATTTTTTGGTGTACAACAAGATTTATAAAAAAAATTTTTTTTAGTTCATTCCTGTGTTTCATTTGTTTGACTTTAACTCCATGAGAGAGACTGGAGGCAATGAACTTTAAGTCAAAGTGGTAAGGAGGGAGGAAGAGTGATATGTCTATAAAACATATGTCAACTAGCAGGAAAATATTCTGTGTGTAGTAAAAGACTCATACATTTATGGGTCTTTTAAAGGAGAAGGGTATCTGGACATTGGATCTTTTTTTTTTTTAATTTAGGATGCATATTCTTAGAAGTACTGAGAAATAGTCTTTTCTTGTTTACCCTTACTATTGGCTGACTGGGCAAGTAGGTTGGAGACCGTAGTTGGTATGTATTTCTGTTAGAAAATAATCCACTTGGGGAGGATAAATTTTACATGATATTGTTGAGAAGCATAAATAGTAGCTCTGGGGACCTCTATATCTAATCTCTTTTGTTGTTTTCATCTCTTTGCTGATAGTTCTAATTGGAACCCAACTCTTCTTTGGTTATAATTGCAAAAATTTCCCCTCTTTGTCCTTCAGCCAACGAAATAATTTATTCTACAACAGCCTTCAGCAACTATGAAGACTTTGAAAAGGGCAGAATTAAAGGATACTTTTAACATTGTGCAGCTAAGAGATTTGGTGTTCCTCAGGAGATAACCTCTCTTTCTTGGTCTCTCTTCCCCCTCTCTTCTTGTTCCTCTCTTTCCCACGTCTATCTCTTCTCCTTCTTCCCTTTCTCTATCCCATTTCTTTTCATATAGCCATAGAAAGTTAGATCTTCAAGGAACACTGGGGAATGGAGGAAAGCCAGAAAGAATTGCTGAGGGAGCATATTCCCATTCAATTTTTTTTTAAAGCAGTTGGGGTCAAGTAACTTGCTCAAGGTTACATGGCTAGTCATTATTTATGTGTGGGTGCTCATTTTCGTCATTCCAACTCCGAGGCCGGGGCTCTTACTCACTGCACCACCTAGCCGCCCCTTTAGGGCAATTGGGGTTAAGTAACTTGCCCAAGGTTACACAGCTAGGTTTTTGTTTGTGTGGATTAAGTGTCTGAGGCCTGCTCAGAACTCAGGTCCTTCTGACTCCAGGGCGGGCGCTCTATTCACTGTGCCACCTAGCCGCCCCATCCCATTCAATTTTTAATAGAACTTTAAATAGCTAATGGATCCACTAAAATTTTTGGTTGATAAGCTCTTCTAAGATGCAAATTGCTCAGTTGACAGAAATCAATCCTGGAAAGATCTTCACACTAGTCTGTGTGAATAGACAGAAAAGAAGCACTTAGTCTTCAGTGCCTGCAGATACAGCTAGGGACAAACTATCAAAACCATATGCATTTCACAACCAAATCCCTTTGGGAGAAATTGCTGTTTCTCAATTAATATAGTCTTTCAGATCAGTGAACTCTTAAGGCAGGGTCCAAGTCATTTAATTATGAATACCAACTACTATCTTGCTTCCCTAAGTTAATTATCTTGAAATAATAGATTCAGCAATTTGGAGCATGTATGTTTAAATAAATGCATGTTCTGTGAGGGACAGTACCTAAAGTGAATTTGAAAATAGCAAAAAAATTTTATCCCAATACATGAACAAAAGGAATGCCAGCCTCACATTGAGAAAATATGAACACTATATGTAATCAGATCTGATAGTGAGGGTATATAATAATGTGGATATTATAGGTTAATCATATATATGACAAATGAAAATTCATTTTGTTAGTATTGATCATCTGCCCTGAATTATGTAGTTTCAGTTAGGAATATGAGATAAATGCATGTAGGACTTGTGCATGTTTTCTATTCCCTTTTAGCAAAACTTGTGCACGTACAAGTTCTGGCCTTATGCAAAGACACAAGACAAAGGCCAACTCCTGTTAGCTTATTGAGAGTCACATCCTTCTTTATATCCTCATTACACATGCAAAATGCCTCAGGCTTGGTTGGAAGCCAGTTTATATTTAATTGACATTGTTTTTTCCTTATTAATCATTGTCAGGTACTGCTTAAAGAGTCTACATGGAAAAATGAATCTGGGATGAACACACACACACAATTTTAAAGTGTGGCTATGAAAACTGGCTTAGAAAGTTGTTTGGATTGATTTTGGGGGAATAATTTTTTTCTGTTTTTTTTTGTTTGTTTTTGCTTTTGTTATTCCACCTTCTTATCAGAACCTGCTCTATTTTGCTTTGGTTGTAAATACTTCAATTGTGATATCTATTGTATTGTTATGTAAGTAAAAATGTGCAAAATGGATGCTGGACTCTTTCCCCTTCTCATTAGGAAAAGTGTGTGTGTGTGGGGGGGGCAATAGGCAGGCAATGGTGGTAGATGCTAGACTCTGGTAGAAGGATATCAATTCCTCTCCCATCTGTCACCTTCCAACTTCCTCCTGCTTTTCCCTCTCTGGCATTACCACCTTTCCTTCTGCCCCATCAAGTGTAATGATTATTAAGATTTGAATCTGACAGAAACAAAGAAAAAAATTCAAAAAGAAGTTCAGTGTATTGGCAGCTGCTTGTTAGACAATTAATTGAAACCATCCTCCTCTCATTTTCCAATCAAAAACTTGTTTTGTCTGACTGTCCAATTTACCCCAATTCCAGCTCAGCAGGAAATCAACAGTCTGTTTCTTAATCATGTGGTTAGTAGGCAAGAACTAGTCAGAGAATGTCAAAGCATGTTCCATTTCAGGGAGCAGAGCCCTTCCATTTCAGGTTATCATATCCTTTTGGAAGTTCCCAAGCCTCTTTCAAGTGGGGATCATATCAGATGAGCTGGGCATTTATGCTGACCATCCTTATTCTCCCTTCTGTACCTTAAAGAGAGAAATTTATTCTGTGTTCCTAGTTAAACTTCCATTTGCAAAGATAAATTAAAGTTCATTTAAGTCCATCATGCTAGTTTTGATCATCTGGCCTGAATTGTGTAGTTTCAGTAGGAATATGAGATAAATGCATGTAGGACTTGTGCATGTTTTCTATTCTCTTTTGGCAAGACTTGTGCACATCCTCTAATGTAAGGACAAGTACTTTTGATGGGGTGCTTGGGGTATCTATGTTTGTAATATCAGTTTGTAAAATCAATTTGTAAAATGAGTTTGTAAAATCATATTCCCTCCCCCCAGCCTCAGAGCATTAACTCTGCCCCTTCTCCCTGCCAACACTTTGTGCCTAGCAACAATTCATGAACTGTTTATCTCCCCCTAGTATAATGGCCAGCTGCACCTATGAATCCTTCAATGCACTATCTATAGATTAACTCCTTAGCCAATTATACACATACTGAGTCTCCTTTTAGCCTTGGTTCCCAAAACCCCTCTTGTCAAACATGACACTGATGGGTGGCAGACTAGGCACTTCTTAGTAAGCCCTGACCACTGGATGACTTAGTGATGTTTCAAGCCTAAAACCACACCTCCAGGTAGCCCCCCCCCCCCACTTGGGATATTTCCCAGTGAATTATGGGGAATACGCCTGTGCAGCAGATAATAAAAGTGCATGTTCCTTTAAGCACTGACCACTCTTTAACTCCTCCCTAATCCCACACTTACTCACCTAGTTAGCATAATTGACATCTAATTTACTACTATAACTCTTTATAAACCATACCTATGATTTCTTTTAAGTTTGCAGGTTCTTGGACCCCCTGCTTGCTGTAAAGCGTAACAACAAACTTTTACAATCCTGACTTAAAAGATTGCTTGGGTCCTGTGAATTCCTTCCAGACTGCCCATCAGGGACTCTGGTCATTGGAGCCCCTGAAACACCTATTCTTCCTTCCTCACTTTCCTTTGTGATGAAGAGAAAGACCATAAATTTTGGTAGGGTCTTTTGTGATGTAAGATCCAGAATAAGACAATAATCATGGCTACCTTCAACACACTAGCAAGGTCTTTCTAGTGCCATGTGTTGGATTTATGACAACCAATTCTCATCAGCAATGATAATGGAAGAAATGTATTAGGACTGAACAATCTCAGTGCCTGATATACAGTGTTTGGAAATGGTGCCAGCCATTTTCCAATTCATATCACCCACAGTGCCCTCCCCAAACTACTCTACTTAGTATCAAGAAAGGAAAAAAGACAAAATAACCAACATCAACTGTGTCTGACATCAACATTCCATACACTTCTCCACTGAAAGGAGAGAAAAGTAAGTTTTACCCTCTTTCCTTTGGAAACCAGTTGGTCATTTTACTTCATCTGAGTTCATTTTCCCCTTTTCATTATTTTTCCCTTTATTTTCTCCCCCCACCATAATTAACCCTCTCCTTTGCCACAATTTGATCTTCCTATGTTAACGTTTATGACTAATCACAGGGATTTTTATTCCCCATATTCAGTGTGGCAAGTTTATTAATTTAAAATTATATTACAGAAGAAGGATTGGAAGAGCTTGTATAATGGAGGAAACTACCAGAATTAAGGGGAAAAAATCCATTTCATACTGAATCCTGCAAGTCACTGGCAGCAGGAAAGGGCTCTTATAGAATCTAAGACATATTAAAATAAACATGTAGTATTGATACCACCTTTCACTTTTGGACCTCGGCATTTAAGACCTAATTTCTTAGCACTGAAAAAACAGAATCTGAATGTTAAAATTATGTGTATTTTTTTTTGTTTCTATTACATAAAAGTCCCAAATTCTGCAAAAACATGAACAGTACCAATGTTATTATCTTTGCTCTTTAGCTAAAGAGAAAACAAACCAAAAAAAAAAAAAAAAACCCACCCTAAATCCCCATCATATCCCAGTTTTCTTTGGATGTGGGGTTTAGCACCAGAACTAGGGGTCATATACCCTGAGTGAGGATCTAGCTTCACTCTACTGCTATCCCAAGCAGATGGAGAGCTGGAATAAGAAAGAAGGCTGAGCCTCTTGAGACAGGAACTGAAGATTCTAACCTTCACCTACTCTTTTTAGGGGTAAGGTTTAAAAGGAAAAATAAATCTTTAGGTAAGAGAAAGAGTAAAAGATAGAACATTTTATAGGGTCAGTAAATGACCTAAACTACATTAATTTGGGGAATTAATTGGTTGTGCCAGAAAGACAAACGAAAGTTTTCTATCAGATGCTCTACTGTGCTTACTATTTAATGCTAAAAAGGATCTGCCTGTCTTTAAGGATAGCTTGCCTCAACTTCCCAAAAAGTCTTTTGTTTTAGATTAAATGGCTCTGGTGCTTCCTGTTTTGTTGATGCTCTGTTCAGTAAATGCAGCAGGTAGAGTTCCAACCTTCACCCTAAGAAAACTATGGTGCTAATCATAAAGTGCTTTCCCACCCACTCCCCACTGCACAAATGATATTCTATACCTCCATTTACAAAGTGTACACTGCTGTTTCTCTAGTCTTCCTTTCCATAATATTCCCCTTAAAGAAAAATCAACACTATCATCCTTTGGGGCTAAACTCTCAAAGCCCTAGGATAGTAACTTACTTTATATTTCATGCTATGTGCTATTGTTCTCTCTTTGAAGTGTGATGGTTATTTCCTTCCCAAATGTTTGGCCCTCTAGCCTACCTTTTACCTCAAGTCTATCAATGAGCTTAGTTTGGTTCCCCTTCCCTATAGAGTCACTTGAGTCACATACTGTTCCTGGTTTGAAAAATATAACCAAATTAGGAACTGAGGCATGATTCAGGCTGCTATCAGAAAGCCATTATCATTATCTTCTTCCTACTCTAGACGTTATCACTTTAGGGCAGGGAAAAAAGACTGCTTTTGCATACTGTTTCCCCACCCACTCATCTACCCCAATCTCTTTCTATCCTTGCCACCATGGGACTGCAGATTGAGCCAGCAATATAGGCAGGTTGACAGATACTAGAAGGAATGTCTAGGGAAAGTTAAGTTAACTCAGAAGAACAAGGAGGGTATCATTGGCCCAGGTATTGCTCCCATGTACTCCTTGAAAATTTGAAATGGCACATAGAGAGTAATACTGTTGACCCACTCTGGAAGAGAACAAGAGCCTAGGGGAAATAGTGGCAATTAAACAGCAGAAGTTTCTTCCCCCTGTGTGGGATTTTTGGTGGAGAAGCTGCCAGAGATGTCAGACTTGAGCAGTTCAACAATACTGCAGGGTGAGCAGTCTTCCAAGCCAAGCTTGCTATAAAGCCAGCCACAAAAGCTCTTCTCCATGTCCCAGGCAGCCAGCCATCATGCTTCCCAGGACCATAAGACCTGGGCTACAGCAGCATAGAGGCCCGTAATGGTTATGGGATTTGAAGATCTTCCATGCCCCTTGAACTTGCTCCCTCAGACAGGAACTGTAGGGGGCTGGAGCTGCTAGGAGCAAGCTGAGTGGATGCTGAGCAGTTGCCATGAGTGAGGAGAAGAAGACCTTTGCCTGAGGTAGCCTGTTCCATTTTGAAGGCTTAAGAATGTGGGTGTTTACTGCATTAACTATGTGTGCCAACTCTATAGCTACTGTGATGGCTTTGACTTTCTGGTTTGGGGACTCAGTTTTCTGGTATCTAAATAAATGTTCTAGCTTGGTCTCCCATGTAGAGAGCCTGTTACATTTTGTTTTTAATAACTATATCAGCATATTTATAGTTACTGTAGGCATTGTGAACACTGCATTGTTGATACAAGGCCCAGAGAAGAGGCCATAGCCATAATGAGGCCTGGATAAAAGAAGATAAGGCAGAGGCAGCAGGAGATCTTGTGCCAAAGGTCCTCTCCTCACTGTACACCAGGAAAATGCTGTACCAAGTGATTGTACCATAAAAGAAAGAAACAATGAAAGATAGGACAAAAATCACAGGTAGTTAAACCTCTGTCCACAAGACCACAAGGGGGCCATCTTTCTCTCTGCAGTAGCATTATTTGCCAGCTCTTTGGATTTGGTCATTTTCTGTAGCTCCTTCTCTGTTAAAGTAACATTGATGTCTACCATCTGACCCTTTTTCTTCCCTTGAGTGATGGTGCCCATTAATTGGGACATAGCAGCTTTCTTGGGGACATATTCCAAAGTCCTGCAGAAGTGAGGAAAAGGTCAAGAAGCATGGAATTTCCATCACATCACTGCTATATCTCAGATGGAAATTTCTCAAGACCTATCATTGCATTGCCATTCATGAAACATTTGGTTTGTTCAAGCAGGTTATGGGACCTTTGTATGTGTGTGGGAAGAACATTTGCTAAAACTGAAATTCAGTTAGCTTTGGAAAGAGCTTGCATTCATGAAATAGTTGATTCAGTAAATTCATCATCATAAAATATAGCAGGATATACTCTCTATTTTGTAAAGTTTTAAAGCATTATAGAAAAGTGAGTTATTTATATTGGGAGGCAATGTGTGGGAAAGGCATACTGTTAGAAGTAGATGACATTGACTAATTGTGGGCCATGAGCATCCAATTAATCTCCTTGAGCCTCAGTTTACTCATCCAAAGAGATAAGACTGGACCTGTGATTTCACTAGTATATTAAAGTCTTGGATGAGCAAATACTCTCTACTAATGTAGGTCATCATTTTCTCTGCAATGTAGTCTTATTGAGAGTTGGATCTTAGGAAGTTGCCCACAGCCCTGAAAAGTTAGGTGACATTGCCAGTTTGTGTTTCAGTGGGGTCACATATCCCACTGCTGTATAGAGTAGGGATAAAGACTCTTCCAGGGTGGTTTTGAGAAAGGTGACAAATTGTAGCGGCAAGCACCCCAACATCCCCAGGGTGACTGCCAACACAGGTTCTTAGATCTGCTTTTCAAAAGGAAAGCAACTCAAAATGGGTTAACAAGCTTACTTTAATCAAACAAACATACATTACCTAGTTCAGGGGAAAAAGGTCAGCACCCCGAACTTCAGAGTTACAGCACTTACAGATCAAACAGACAGGCTTCCAAACTGTCCCAACATTACATGCATCAATACCAAATCAGTTACCAGAGAGGGAAGCATCAACATCTGGGTTTTCAAAGCCGGGGGGCTCTCAACAACGGCTTCCCAGAGTCTCATCTGGTCAAATCACACAACACTTCTCAAAGTGAGCCCCAAAGCTAAGCTTCTCATCAGGGTTTATATAGTCTGTAACAACCTCCTTGACCCACTGCCCAATCACAAAGTATCAAGGTGTGGGCTTTCCTGAAAAACAAGCCTCCCACCACAGGCTCCAGGTGCACTTAAGCTAGGGGCAGGGAAGATCTTTAAATTTGCATTTCCATTACATTCGGCCCCAAGATCTTTCATGCCCATAGCATACACAATTTACATTTGAATTAGCACTAAACATCTCTTAGGTCACATTTTCCAGGTACATAATAAAATCACAATATAATCTCAAAATACAATAGTCCAAGTCTTCCACTCATGGGGCAAATGTTAACTCAGTAACTTATCAGTAAAATTAAAAAAAAAATAGTCACTCTTAAGTTAACTCAATCAGTTACATCAGTTTTCAAAGTACAAGTCTTCCACTCATGGGGCAAAGTCTTGATTAACTCAATTATCTCTTATCTGTAACAATATCTCAAAGTACAACCAGTACCTTATTCAGTAAAGTCTTACTAAGTATGCCCATAGCATAGACAATTTACATTTCAATTAGCACTAACCATCTCTTAAGTCATATTTTCAAGGTACATTTAAAGTTACCAAAGTGGCCACTGGGTCTTAAACAAAGTACATTGCATTTTCACATCAATTCACAAAATACAAAGCATTATCACATAAAGTTCTCCTGGGAGGAGGGGGGTGTCCTTCCCACAACACTGCTCCAGCCCCTGCTTCCAAGTCCAGAGAGGGAGCTGGGCAACAAAACCAAAGGTGGGGTCCTTGGGGTCCATGGCACTTCACCCCACCCACCAGTCACAAGTCCATCCTCCCCCTGGGTCCCAAACTGTGGGATGCAGCAAGGAAACACATTCAGTGCCCCAGCTTTGCCACACAGTCCTTATCTTGTCCTGTGGCTGAACTCCAAACTCCTGGGTTCCTTCTCCTCCAGCAGAAGGCAGCAGCTCCAGGCTTCTCCACAGGTCTCCATGCAGGCAGCTCACCATTCCTGCTCTCAGCTCAGTGAAGTCAGCATGCAGGTCTTTCTTCTCTCCTGCTCCATGGCTCCACAGAATCACAGCTACCACAACTGGGAAACAAACAATTATCCCAGCCCCCATACTTTCCTTTTACTCAGCAGATCCCATCCTCGTCGCCATTTTGTAGCAGCAAGCACCCCAACATCCCCAGGGTGACTGCCAACACAGGTTCTTAGATCTGCTTTTCAAAAGGAAAGCAACTCAAAATGGGTTAACAAGCTTACTTTAATCAAACAAACATACATTACCTAGTTCAGGGGAAAAAGGTCAGCACCCCGAACTTCAGAGTTACAGCACTTACAGATCAAACAGACAGGCTTCCAAACTGTCCCAACATTACATGCATCAATACCAAATCAGTTACCAGAGAGGGAAGCATCAACATCTGGGTTTTCAAAGCCGGGGGGCTCTCAACAACGGCTTCCCAGAGTCTCATCTGGTCAAATCACACAACACTTCTCAAAGTGAGCCCCAAAGCTAAGCTTCTCATCAGGGTTTATATAGTCTGTAACAACCTCCTTGACCCACTGCCCAATCACAAAGTATCAAGGTGTGGGCTTTCCTGAAAAACAAGCCTCCCACCACAGGCTCCAGGTGCACTTAAGCTAGGGGCAGGGAAGATCTTTAAATCTGCATTTCCATTACACAAATCTGTCTGTAAACACTATATGAATGCGAACTCCAGATTTTCCAGTCTTTGACGTTACTTTCTAGAATAGAAGCAGTGTTTGTCATGTTTGCTAAATTGTCATGTTTCTGCTTTCACTTATTTCTGTGTGTATACTAAACACTTGTAATAATATTAGGAAGTTATACCATTTTCATCCATCTATACATTCAATGACATTTCTATTATCATATAATAAATTTGACAATCATCTTCAGAAAAAGATAATTTAGAAAACAAATAAATGTAGCACCTAGAGTGACTCTTCTTCCTTCAAACTTGCACAAGGGTCCATCCTGACAAGCTGCTTCTGGTCCAACATATTTTGTAGGTTCACAACTTCATCAAACCATTGCTAATGATGCCTTCCTCCTGTGTTTACTTTTGATAGTAATCCAAAAGTTCATGATTTACCTGTGCTCCATTGATCCTATACTCACTGCTAGTCTCTCTGGTTTTTCCCCCCACTGGGCACAAAGTTGATTATCTCTTCTTCTAAAGTTTGCTTCAGCTGGAGTACTTTATTGGCTAAGGTAGTTCCTTTTCATCATTTATATTTTAGTTGAACAAGCAGAGGATTGAACTCCAGCTTATGTTCCAAACTAACTTATTGATTTAATGTAAATGAAAGGTAAGGGCAAAAGCAATGAATAAAGCTCCTTCAGTGGAATGATTTCCAATGATGCCTTTTGCTTTAATGTTTTACTTTAAATTACTGCCTTTTTGGTGTTTCCTGGATTTGAACCCTCCCCAAACACCCATAAATAATATAAGAAGTAAAATCTTACATAAAATTGTTAGTAGTTAACAAAATAGAACCAAATGAAGTCACAGGCCAAAAAAAAATCGGTTTTGTTCAGTATATTCATGGAGGTTTGTTTGAGATTGTTTTTAAAATCTGCATCCTTCCTTTCTCTTATTTTAAAAGTCACATCATTTAGATTTCATGTCTTACTGATCTCACTTTGTATCATTTCACATTTGTGTGCATTTTTCATGTTTGTAGGTTCATGGTATCAACAAATTCCAGTATATTAATGGGATATTGACAATACTATAAATTATCCAGCCACTCTCCAATTTCTGAACATAGAATATTTCTTCTTTTTTTGGCTATTATAAACCATCTGTGTACATTTTTGTCCATATAGATAATATTAAAATAAAATTTTATTATATTTATATTCTATCTCTCCCTATTTCCTCTCATTATATTCCTCTTTCACCTCTTAATTTTATTTTTTAGATATTATCCCTTCCTATACAACTGATCCTATGCCCTCTGTCTATGTATATGTGTGCACATATATACACACACTCACATATGTATTTATACTCACATATACCCTCCTATATAAACATATATGTATACCTCTGGCCCTGGGGGGGCAGGGGCCAGATCACACCCTTCCTTTCCAACAGAGTTCCCTACTGAACTTTTACTTTCTTTTTGGTGTTATGGGTTGAAAAGTCTGGAAATTGCCATAGCTGCTGGTGATTCACTCTCCTGAAGTCTGATCCAGCCACTGCACCGCTGCCTCCCTGGGGCCAAAACTGCACATTTCACCCGTGACTACACTTGGCTCCCAGTGTGCTTCGATGAACCCTCCCTGTAGGACTTCCAGGCTGTCTTCAGAGGGAGATTTGTTTCTCTCTGTCACTTTGTGGGTTCTGTAGCTCTAAAATTTGTTTAGAGTCATATTTTATAGGTATTCGAGGTGCTTGTGGGGGGAGGTCACAGAATTTCCTGCTTTTACCTGCTGATTCTTACTTAATATTTTTTTCAAGGGGGGAAAGTTTGGAAATTTTTAATAGTTTGCCAAATATACAATTATTAAGATTTTCTAAATATCATTTAAATTATAAAATTGGTATAGATGATTCTATAAAATAATGAACACAAGTTACATATCAACATCCCTTGCAGTCCAGTAATGGCCCTCAAAGCCCAACACCATGAATTATAGTCAAACATATTTTTAAGTAGACATAATTTAGACATTTAAATCAAAGTAACTAAGACTAGACTAAGTACATTCATTGAAGTGCAATAAATTTAGCTTTTCAGTTTTGTAATCATCATTTAATAACAAAACATTAGGTGCAATTTTACATGTTCTTATGCACTTTCCAGTCTAGTTCCCTAAACAATAAAGTGTCTTTGTACACTCCATTTTCTTTTTTATAAGCAGGTGTAATATACATTGTTTATAAAATGTTTCACTTCATATTAAAACTATTAATATACACTGTAGGTGGACACTATATTAAAACTCAACCCCAATAACTACACAATTTCAAAGAAAAAACTTGAAAGAACGCTGATTAATGTTTAAACGCTTGAGTATGATCCCTCTTATGGGAGTCTATCAAAATAATTGGGAATAATTGATTCAAACACTCACTCCAAAAAGAAGATCCTTCAACTCTTCCAAAACATCAATAGTTTATGTTACAAGTTAGTCATTTTGCCCAAATTCAAAATGAATTTTTATCCTCATTATCATATTCAGAGTATTCACACTTTGAAAACATTGGATCAAGGTCTAAAATAAATATTAGTACAATAACACTATTAAATTGTTCTTTATAAAAATGTGTTGTATTTTGCTTGTGGATATGTAATTGAATTGTTCTTCATAGTAATTTTACACATTAGTCTAATTTGTATATCATAGAATGAACATTATAAGTAAAATGTACCATCTGGACAAGAAATAAGCAAACTACTTAGTAATTAGGTAGCTTATAAGAAAGATTGGGATAGACCTGAGCATGATGTGACTTCAAAAAGTAAAACAATTCAAGAACAATTAAAAGAGTAATTATCTTATACCAGTGAGGTGTGAGAGGAAGAACCAATACAGAGGAATTAAATGGGGGAGGGGCCTATTAATTCTGGAAACCTGCTTTCATCAGGAATGGGTTCAAGAGGGAAAAATACATATACTTCTGGAAGAGTAGAAAAGTCTTTTACATTTAAAAAGAAATAAAACTTAGGGGATGGGGAAGGGAGACACAATAAAGGAGATATTTTTAGAGCGGAGGGTGAGGGAATAGGTCAAATGAGTGTACAAAATGGTGTTTTGATTTATGGGAAGAGGAGGATAAGGGAGGGGTTGTTATGAGGGAGTAGTTTAAGTAATAGGAGGGCAAGGTAGTGGGCAGAAGAAAAGAAATAGGTCAAAGGGGAATACTAAGTAATAGGAGGGCAAGGTACCACATAGAAATACAGAAAAGGTATTAGGAGAGATAGGAAAAAAGAAATGTGTACAAACATAAAAACAAAGATTAGGAGTAGAATCTTTGGGGGAAAGTATATGTTTACATATGTATATATGTAACTATATGTATGTATATATATGTATATATCAATATCTCTATATAAATATTTCCATGCTTAATTTTGGGATGGGGAGGGAGGGTGGAGGAAGGGAGGAAAAAGAGCAAAGTAAAAAGTGTATAGCAGAGAACAAAAGAAAACCCACAAGGAAACAAAGAAACGATAGACAGCTTTCAACATAATGCAAAGTATTTTATATATAGGCAAGTTATTGCTATTTATTCTGAACCCTCTCCTATATTCTGCTGTGTAGATGCCATGTTTTTTCTTTTCTTATTTTGTATTTAGGTTTAATATTTAAGTTTATAATATGTTTCTTTTTTCTTTGCTCATTATGTATTTGTTTTAGAATTTGCCTAAAATTAAAAAAAAAAAACAACTAACCTGCACTTCTGATAATTCCTGGTTCACATATTGCTGAAGCCTACCTTGCAGAATCTTAAGCATAACCTTGATAATGTGAGAAATGAGTGCAATTATTTGGTAATTTGAATGTCCTTTAGCGCTACCCTTCTTTAAATTTGGGACATAAACTGAACTTTGAGTGCAATGCTTTAACATCATCATCTCTTGAAATTTTAAATAGCTCAGCTAGATTAGCAATGCTTTCTAAGGCTCACTAAACTTCATTCCAGGATCTAAGACTTTAGATTAGTAACTACACCATCATGGTTATCAATGATGTTAAAGTCTTTCTTGTATAGTTCTTCTGTATATTCTTTAAAAAATTTTTATTTTATTTATTTATTTTGTTTTTGGAAGGGGGAAGGCAAGGCAATTGGGTTTAAGTGACTTGCCCAAGGTTACATGGCTACTAAGTATCAAGTATCTGAGTCCAGATTTGAACTCAGGTCCTCCTGACTCCAGGGCTGGTGCTCTATTCACTGTGCCACCTAGCCTCCCCTCTTCTGTATATTCTTGCTACATCTCCTTAATCTTTCCTACTTCTAAGTCCCAACAATTTTTGTCTTTTATCATGCTCGTTTTTTGCATGAAATGTTCCCTTAATACCTATAATTTTCTTGAAGAGATCTCTCATTTTCCCCATTCTGTTGTTTTCTTCTATTTCTTTGCATTGGCCATTTAAGAAACCCTTTTCTCTGCTTGCTATTCTTTGGAATATTGCATTCAGTTGGGTATTTCTTTCCCTTTCTCCTTTATCTTTTGCTTTCCTTCTTTCTTCAGGTATTTATAAAGCCTAATCAGACAACCAATTTGCTTTCCTGCTCTTCTTTTTCTTTGGGATTTTTTTTTTGTTACTGCCTCTGTTGTAGCCACCAGTTTTGGGAACTCTCCCCCAACCCTCTTCCCTATGAAGAAACTCACCAGGGGTGGCTAGGTGGTACAGTGAATAGAGTATCAGCCCTGCAGTCAGGAGGACCTGAGTTCAAATCCAGGCTCAGACACTTAATACTTAGTAGCCGTGTAACCTTGGGCAAGTCACTTCACCCAAATTGCCCTGCCTTCCCCCTCCAAAAAGAAAAAAAAAAGAAACTCACCAACAAAACAGACCTAGTCTGCCAGGAAGGCCCGCCAAGTCACCTGCCAAGTCAGGCCTGTCCAAGCCCAACACAAAAACCCACCAAACAGGAACACCTCAGCCACTCACTCTTACCCAGGAACCAATCAAGGATTTTTACTGTTTAGGTAACTGATGGATCATTAAGCAATGCTATCTTTTGGCTTCTATATTTTCCCTGCTTGCTCCCCTTGGCAACTGTTATGTTGTGGTTTTTGTCTATATAAACCCTGAGTAGATATGTCTTGATTCTGCCTGATTTGAGTGCTGACTCCTTGCAGTCACTGGCTTCATTGTGCCCCACTATTAAAACTTCACTTAAAATGATTAATGGTCTCATCTCAAAATTTCTCATTATAACACCTCCTGTTCAATATTGTGAACTGCTGTCCATAGTTCATTTGTATTTTATCTACTAGGTCTAATCCCTTAAATCTACTCACTACCTCTACTTTATATTATTTAGGTCATACTTATATGGTTTGATGGTTTTCCCTACTTTCTTCAATTTAAAAATTTAAATTTTGTAATAAGAAGCTCATGATCTGAGTCAGCTCCAGGTCTTATTTCAACTAACTGTATAGCACTTTTCCATCTTTGGTTGCAAAGTATATAATCATCTGGTATGTCCATGTATAGAATTGCCTTTTGGTTTGTCAAAAAAGAATGTTTGTTATGACCAGTGAGTTATCATGACAAAACTCTGCCCTACTTCCTTTTGTACTCCAAGGCCAAATTTGTTTCTTATTCCAATTATCTTTTGATTTCCTACTTTAGCATTCCAATCCCCTATGATGAATGTGATGTCTTTTTTGCTGTTGTTATTATTTCTAGATGACATTGTAAGTCTTACTTGAATTAAGCGACTTTGGCATCATTTTTAGTTTAGGGGTAGAGGGTTTTGGGTTTTTTTGGAGTTAAGTGACTTGCCCAAAGTCACACAGCTAGTTTTTGTGTTAAGTGCCTGAGGTTGGATTTGAACTCAGGTTCTCCTGATTCCAGGGCTAGTCCTCTATTCACTGTGCCACTAGCCACCCTGGGAGTAGAATTTTTAGAGGTGCAGAACTCTCTTGTTATTCTTAAGGATTGAAGTAGCCCTTAGCTTATTGTCCACCAGCTTGACTCCTTCCCACCAAATGTTAGTTAAACATAAATCTGTTATAAAAAAAACAACAACACTTTTATCTATACCCAAAGGTCAATAGACATTGGAGTTCTGCTGATTAGAACATACCAGAAAATACACAAGAATGAATGAATTCTTCTGGATGCCTTGAGGAGCTAATTTCTCCATACTTATCAATAGCTTCTCTTTGAGATCTTCCAATGTTAATTTTTTATTTTAAATTTTATAATTTATTTTTGCTGTTCCCTACATTCAATGTGGCAAAGGTATTGATTTAAAACTTGATTGCAGAAGCAAAAGCACTAGAAGGACTGGTATGGTGGAAGAAGCTACTTGAACAAAGGAAAAAATCTATTCCAAACTGAATCCAGGAAGTCACTGGCAGCAGGAAAGGGCTCTGATAGAATCTAAGACCTATTAAAGATATTGACAGCACCTTTCATTTTTGGACCTTGGAATTTAAAATCTAGTCTCTTAGCACTGAAAACACAAAGTCTGATTGTTAACATTGTGTGTATTTTTTATTTTCTTTGTCTCCATTACACAAGGGCACCAAATTCTACAAAAACAAGCAAACAAAAACCACAGAAAGTACCAGTGCTATCATCTTTGCTTTTCAGAAATGTTATTCTAGTAAACTAATAGTAAATAAATTTTAAAAATTAAAAATGGAAAAAAGAAATGTTATTCTAAAATTAAACCTTAAAAAAATAAGTTCCCATCATATCCCAGTACTCCCTGGGTGTGGGGTTCAGTACCAGAACTATGATTGATGTGCCAAGAGGATCTAGCTTCACTCTGCTGCTATCCCAAGTAGACCAAGAACTGGAACAGAAAGAAGGCTGAGCCTCTCCAGACAGCAACTGGCAATTCTAACCATAACAATTTTTAGGGGTAGATTTTAAAAATCAAAATAAATCTTTAAGTGAGAGAGAGAGAAAAGTTAGACCATTTTATAGGGGCAGTGAATGACCTAAAGCATATTAATTTGGGTAATTAAGCCCTTGGTGCCAGGAAGACAAAAATTCTCTATCAGATACAAGACTGTATTTAACTGTTCTGTGCAAGAATCCTCCTGATCCTAAGAGTGCCTACCTTGACTCAACACCCCCAGAAAGTTTTTTTTTTTTTCCAGATAAATGGCCATTTGGGCTGATTGTTTTACTTGCCACTATTCAGCCACTGTTAAGTAATCCAACAGGCACAATTCCATCCATCAGGGAATACCCATTTTAAAGGAAACAAAATAGTTGGAAATATGTTTCTCCTTAAGAGAGCTAGCTATACAGAAGTGCTTTTCCACCAACACCTCTCCCCCCCTTCTGCAAATATTATATCCTGTACCTCCATTTACAAAGTACATACTGCTATTTCTCTAATTCCCCTTTCTGTAATATGCAGCTTAAAGAAAATTCAACACTATCATCTGTAATGGCAAGCAAAGAAGTACTTAGCACCTTGTTTCAGCTATTTAAGTATTTAGCACCTTGTTTGAGTTCAGGTATCTTTGAGCCTTACCCTTATTATATCAAGTCTTTGTTAAGAAACAGAACTTGTGAACCCCATAGTGGGAGGAACTTTTGACCATATATAAGGAGAAGCCCAAGCTAGGAAAGAGCAGAATTGAGAATTATGTGGCTACTTTGGTGAAAACTAAACCACTTTACTGATAAGTTGTTATGTTATAACATTGTGGATGCTATATACTATGCCATCTTGGGGAGGATGGAGGGAAGCAAGGGAGGGAAAAATTTGGAACACAAAATCTTGTAAAAATGAATGTTGATGAAAGAGAGAGAGAGAGAGAGAGAGAGAGAGAGAGAGAGAGAGAACTGACACACTCTGGAAGGGAACAAGGGCCAAGCGTGAAATGGGGCAGTTAGACAGCAGAAGTTTCTTCCCCCTGTGTGGGATCCTTGGTGGAGAGGCTGTCAGAAATGTTGTCAGACTGGAGTGATTCCATAATACTGTAGGGTGAACAGTCTTCCAGACCATGCTTGCTACAGATCCAGCCACAGAAGCCCTTCTTCAGGTCCCAGGCAGTCACCCACCATGCTCCCCAGGATCATGAGAGCTGGGCTATAGTAGCAAAGAGGCCACAGCTATGGGGATTGGATAAAAGAGAATGAGGCAGAGGCACCAGGAGATTTTGTGCCAAAAGGTCCTCCTTTCATTTTACATGAGGAAAATAATGTACCAAGTGATGGTACCATAGTGGGAAGAAACAGTGAAAGGACAAAACCACAGGCAAGCCGACCCCCACACATAGCAGCCTCAGTCTGCTCCTATCTGGCAGGCCTTCTTTCCCTCTGTTGTAGCATCATTTGCCGACTCTTTGGACTTGGTCAATTTCTGCAGCTGCTTCTTCATTAAAGTAACATGGATGTCCACCACCTGATTCTTTTTCTCCCCCTTAGTGATAGTGCTAGTTAATATGACATAGAGGTTGTCCTGAGGTAGGTTCCTCAAAGCTGCAGAAGAGAAGAAATGATCAGTGCCAGAAACAGACTTTTCATCCACATTATTGCTGTATCTCAAATAGTAATTTTCTCAAGACGTTGCTAAGCAGTTTTGTTCCTTTGAACCTTTTTATGTGTATGGGAAGAATATTTTTTAAGACTGAAACTTTTTTGGAACATTCATTTATTTGTTTTTTCCACCTAATAGTATTTTATTTTTTTCCAATTAAATGTCAAGATGTTTTCAACATTCACTTTTATAAGATTTTGAGTTCTATTTCCTGCCTTCCTTACCTCACCCCTCACCAAGAAAGCATGCAATCTGATATAGGCTATACATGTACCATCATATTAAACTTATTTCCACAATAGTCATGTTGTAAAGGAATATCAGAACCAAAGGGAAAAAACATGAGAAAGAAAAAATCAAACAAAAAAGGACACAAAATAGTATGCTTTGATCTTAATTCTGATTGCATAGTTTTTTCTCTTGATGTGGTTAGCATTTTCATCACAAGTCTTTTGTAATGAACAGATTATTATATTGCTGAGAAGAGCTAAGTCTATCAAAGCTGGTCATCAGATAATGTTGCTGTTACTGCATACAATGTTCTCCTGGTTCTGCTCACTTCACTTAGCATCATTTCATGGAAGTCTTTCCAGGTTTTTCTAAAATCCACCTTTTCATCATTTCTTATAAAATAATAGTATTCCATTATATTCATATACTACAATTTGTAGTATATGTAGTTCAGCTATTCCCCAGTTGATTGGCATCCCCTCAATTTCCAATTCTTTGCTACCACAAAAAGAGCTGCAATTAATATTTCTGTACATGTGGGTCCTTTTCCCTTTTTTGGATCTCTTCGTGATACAGAAATAGAAGTGGTATTTCTGGGTCAAAGGGTATACACAGTTTTCTAACCCTTTGGGCAAAGTTCCAAATTACAGAACTATATCTTATAACAATTGACCTTTAAAAGAAGCACCCTTCTTCTTCTGGCTAGATACAGGAAAGACATCCCTTAGACACATCACACGGCCCTCTCAAATTTTCAGGTAAAAATCAGATCAGACTCATTTGCAAATCAGTAGTCTTCCATGTATGAAGCAAGATGAAGAATTAGTATAATCCAACACTCAATTCCACACAAAACATACAGGAAAAATCAAGCTGCAGCCCTGTCTAGCCTTCTTGCACTACCCAGGCATAGTTAGGGAAACTCCTCTTATGCTGGCCGAGATGGAAACTCTCCAGCATGATTCCCCTTTCAAGAAGAATACATTATTGTGTAGCCAGGGGTAAAAGTGGCTCATCCCAGATGCTGCTGAATCCATCAGCCCACATCTCCTTTCCCTCCTGTGGGTGCAGATGGTAAAGCATTGGTTTAAGAAAACTGGGTGATAACTCTCATCATTTTTACTGGAATTCTTCCAGTGTGGTACAATGGGTAAACAGACGCAAATGTCAAGTAACCTAACCAAACACTAGGCCTAGTACATCCACAAACTGGAAGACCCTGAAATTAACCCGCTGCTAGTGCCACGTTTCTCCTCCAAAAAGCCTGTTTCTTGCTCTCCGCTAGTTTGCTGCCCAAAAGACCAGCCAAAGATATCCGTTGGGGGATATGGGAAGGGGATCAAACGCAATAAATTCTAGTCCCAGTTGGTGCACCCAAGGATGCAAGGATTGCCTTTATCCAACACTACAAATGGAAATGGATTTTTTTTTTAAATTGAAGAATGTGCATCCTATTAACCCCCTTCAAAGTCGCCCATTTCTTGCCCCGGGTTTCTGCTCCTTTTCCATCCCTCCCCTCACTCCATTTTTAAAAACTTCGATTCAAAGTTAAAAAAGCGAAACAAAGGAACCCAAACCCCAAACCAAAACGGAGTCAGAATCGCCACCTGGGGCTACATCCTAAAGGAGGTTGGAAAGAGGATGTGAGATTGCATAAAAACGACCTCACCTTTTCCATAGAGGTTAATAGAACATTCAGAGCGCATCTTCGCAAACAAAACGCAAGGGTGGGAGGAAAAAACCTGGCGGGGGCTACTGTGGGGGAGAAGGGGTGGGGTGTGAGGATTTCTTTTCCCCACCAGCGATCATGAGGTACACAAGTGGGGTGGTCCTGCGTGGGCCGAGAATTGCTGCCATCCCAGGGTTTTGAGCCCATCTTTGGGCTATTGCGGATCCTGACTAGGTGAGGACAAAAAGCTCGCCTAAGAAAGCGGACGGACCTCCCAGCTTGTGTGTGGCACTTTCTCTGCCTGTATGTCTGCAGGTCAGAGAGCGATCTCTCTGTGGGTCAGATACAATGCAGGTCATGGGGAATGTGGCGAGAACCAAGAGCTGCCTGGCTGCGGGGTTGTTATGGAACCAAGTGGCTATAGTCACCGGCGGCGGCCCAGGCATTGGCAAAGCTATAGCCGCCGAGCTGCTGCACCTAGGTGTGTCAGTGTACCAGGCCGAGCCCAGGTTCAGGGGAGCGGGAAGTACTGGGGACATTGAGTGGAACGGACAGGGTTGTGGTAAAGGTCTCTGGGAGATACTGGAGCTATTTGAGGGAACGTGGAGATAAAGCGGGACTCTGAGGACGAAAGGACAGAGCAGAAGACCCTTGAGGAGAGACGGGTAAAGGCAGAGAGAAGGACACTGGGGCAAAGGGTAGGGGCTGAAGGTAGGAGTTAGTGGGGCCTGGGAGGAGAGGGGCGAGGGAAGATGGAATGATGTGGGAGAGGAACTGAGGGGACATTAGGAGGAGAGGGAAAGGGGCTGGTGCGGTCACTGTGGAAGGTTTGGGGAAGACAAACAGAGAAGGAGAGGGGCTAAAAGGAGACGGGGCGGGGGGAGTGGGAGATATGGAATAGGGTTTGCTTAAGACGGAAAGGATCTCTGGAGTCAGATATTAGGCGAGGAACAAGTTGAAGGGTCACTGGGGAGAAGGACAGTGGTTGGCAGGCGTTGGGGAGTTTTCTGAGAAGAATGGGACCTCTGGGAGAGTCATACTGACAGGGGATCCATTGATTGTGGATCAAAGGTAGAAGGTCAAACTGAAAGGGAATTGTATTGGTATGCTAAGGAAAAACTGCTGATGGCAGCATTAACTTCAGAGATTATAAAATTTACTTTTTATAACATTTCAAGCCTGTAGTCCAGAATCAATCGGCATCATTCCCACTTTCAATTTAGGATAAACTAATAACAACTTTCACTGTAGAAACATCAGTCGAGAAAAGGAGAGTCGTGCAAGGGAGGAAAGGGAAGGCTTCTGGGGGAGCATTTGCCAAGTAGCTGGTACTTTGTTGTTGGTATGAGAAGACATTCACTGTGGAGGGGCAGAAGAGAGAAAAGGAGGTGACCAACTACTTTAATAACTGAAAGTGGTCCCTTTAGACAAAACTTCAGGGTTGAGGTAACCTTTTAGACAAAACTTCAGCTGTCTCTTATCTAAGGAGTAGGACAACAGTGTTTCAGACAATCAGAGTTTACTGTGTTCTTGCATAGTTCATTATATTATGTTTCTTCTTTAATAGTAGTTGGGGACTTTCCCTTATTTGGTCATCAGATAGTTGGGGGTGAGGGGAGTCTTTATATTATTTGTTCACCAAAATGCTGCAAAATGATTGTGGTTCCTAGTGCTATTGTGGACTAGAGAGTCAGGCTTGAACTGTGACTTGGGTTTGAATGATGCTTTGCATTTAAATGCTGTATTTTAACTGTGGGCAAGGCCCTTAACTTCACCCTGAAATTTCTTCTCTGGAACAAGCAAAAAATTATTTTAGCTTCTAGCTTTCAGAGTCATGAAGATCAAGGGACAGACTATTTCAAAAAATGCTTTGCCAACTTTAAGTACTATATCTTTATTTTCTTGTCACTTTAGAAGAGACGGAAGGGGCTGAGATGGAAATAGGAATAGGGTCAGGACATACATGAGTATAGGACTAAGAAAATAGCATTCTAAGTGTAGCAAAGTAGATGGCATGAAGTGTCATGCTTTCATGGTAGTGTATCACCCCTCTGTATGCCTGACATTTTATATTCATTCTCTTATTTTTATTTTTTATCGCCCTGCTAGAGAAATTAGGGCAGCTGGGTGGCACAGTGAATAAAAAGGGCCTAGAGTCAGGAAGACCGGGAGTTCAAATACAGCCTCAGACACCTATTAGCCATGTGACTCTGGGAAAATCACTTAACCCCATTTGCCTCAGTTTCTTCATCTGTAAAATGGGGATAACAATATCTATTAATAGCTACCTCAATATTAGGAGCTTCAAATGAGAAAACAAGGGTAAAGTGTAAGCTTTAGGATATTTCTATAAATGTAAACTATCATCTTCTATTTCCATTCAGTCAGTCATCTGAGTGACACTGCACTGTGAGAACAGCTGCGGTAAGTAGATATAAAGATAAACAAGCTATCTAACCACTCCTGTACTCTACTGGTTCATTTCCCTTCTCTCAGTGCCACACTATGGGTATCCCATCAGGTTCTGCCCTGGGCTTCTCTTCTGCCTCCACATTCTTTCCCTTGTGATTTGATCCACAGCTCTGCCTTGCTTTCAATTATCACCTCTTTATTGATGACTCCAAACTATCTATGCTACTTTCTCCCCCTAATCTGTGACCCACATTTGTACCCACCTACTGGGCATTTTTCCATATAGGTCCCACTAGTCCCTCTAACTCAACACATCCAAATATGAACTTCAACTTCTCTAACTTCTCCTCCTCAACTTCTCCAAACCTGCCCCCTGCCCCTTCCAGTGTCCCTAACTCTGTTGATGGCACCACCATCTATCAGGTTACTCAGGTTTGAAACCTCAGACATTAATTAATTAATTAATCCTTTAGTCCTAACATCAGTTTAGTTTTGAAGCCCTACCTATTCCACTGGTGAAATATTTCTCATGCCCATCTACTCTTCTAATTATTCTGCCACACTTATTAAAGGCTTTTATGATTTCTTCCTGGACTCTTAACTACTCTCTGCCTCCATTCTTTCCTTTGGTCATTTGATTCTTTTAAACAACTGCCAAAATAATCTTTCTTGTCCTTAGATCTGACCTAGTCACCCCTCTGTCAAAAATCTTTAATGACTCCTTATTGGATTTATGGTTAAAAAAAAAATATATATATATATATATATATATGTATGTATACACACACACACACACACACACACACACACACACATATATATATATATATGTATGTATATTTAGCCCTGAATTCAAGGCCTTCTGCTTTATATTCCCAAATTACCTCCCTAGTTCTATTTATTTCTGTTCCCCTTTAGGCATCTATGTGCCAGCCAAGCTTGTCAGCTGTTCCTTAAGCTTTCCCTGGCCTCTCCTGTCTTTTATCATTCTTGCATATCACTCCCCAGCCAGGGCATGCATTTTCTCCATAGCTCCATGTGCTGAAATCTCTCTCTTCAAGGCTCAGTCTACGTACCACCTCCTCCATGAGGCCTTCTTTTCACCAGTCCAGCTGAAAGGGATCCCACCCTCAAATTTCTTACACCCCATTGTTGGTTTTTTTCTTTGCATTTGTTACAGACAACATTGATAACTCCAATGTTGTAGTAAAGGTCTTTTTCCATTTTTAAAAAGTATATAAGCTCCTTGAAACCAGATAGCATCATTTCTTCCTTGTGTAGCTACCCAGTGCCTTTTCCCTTTGGCTCTGACCCGTGATTTCTCCAGTTTGGGAAATTCTGATGTAGAAATTTCCTTTACCCATGAAGTCTTACAACTCTTCTGTCTGTAATTTAGAGCCTCAGAGAGTTGCCTCTGGCAGTGAGAGATTAAGTGATGCCCAGGGTCACACAGCCAGTAGGTGTCAGAAAAGGGACTTCAATTCTAATCTTTCTAATTCCAAAAGCTGGTGCTCTAGCCACTACATCACACTGCTTCTTTTGCCTGGCAAATAGCAACTGCTTAATAAATGTTTGCTGAATAAAAGGAGAGGGGAGTATTCTTAGACTGAGAACTAGCGAGAGATGAAGAGATTTTTTTCTTGTTTTATATCAGTCAGTCGATGAACATTTATTGAGCACCTACTCTATGACAGCACTGTCACAAAGCCATCCCAGATGGGTTCTTATTCTGGACCAACAGATCCCTAAGGGTTCACAGAGTGATTTCAGGGTGTCTTTGAACTTGTAAGTATTTTGATAAATATACTTATATGATTTGGTTCCTTTGTAAAAAAGTCTATTTTTTATTTTTTTATTTCTATATTTATTTTATGTCCTTAAAAATATTATTCTGTGGAGTCACTAGGTGATGCAGTAAACAAAGCACCCGACCTGGAGTCAGGAGGACCTGAGTTCAAATATGGCCTCAAACACTTAACACTTACTAGCCGTGTGACCTTGAGCAAGTCACTTAACCCCAATTGCCCTGCCTTCCCTCCTCCAAAAAGCAAAAAAAAAAAAATTATTCTGAGAAAGGGTCCCTAATCTTCCCAAGCTGCCAAAAGAGGATTCATGAGAAAAAGGTTAAGAACTCCTGTGTTATTGCAAAGGTATACAAATATATCAACAAGCTTTATTGTAGGTATAACAATATGGTAATGAAATCTACAACAGGTAAGTTAAAATTACCTGAAGAAATCTGTACTTCATGGCTAGGCACGAAGTATCTAGGTTTAACAAGTGAGCAGAAAAAGGTATTTACATCTTGCATTATCTCTTTTGCAGGAACACATTAGTTTTTTGGGGGGTGAGGGGTGAGAAGGATCATTACCATTGCTGTATTACAGATGTTCAGGCCCTTCCTGTCTTTGTGAATTCATGGAGGCCCACCGTCAGAGGAAGGCCAACGGCACATTGGGTAATTTCTTCATGAAGGACTTATAGAAAGACGAGTAAGGATTGCATAGAATGAGAATACAAACTTTGGTTGGACTTTGATCTGTTAATGGAGTGCCCAAACATAAATGATTCACTGAAATATATCTATATCATTACTGGTAAAATTAGAAACAGCTAATAAGATTTTTTAAATAAGTTAATTTTATTTTCTAAGAAGATTGTTTATTTTTTTGATTTTCTTACCAGAGTGTAATGTAGTTATCACCTCCCATAAATTTGACAGATTAAAATCTACAGCAGAAGAATTGAATACAGACTGCCTTCCCTCCAACTCTGCCATTGTTACTCCCATCCAGTGTAATATTTGAAAAGAAGACGTAAAACTAATATCTCTAATTTTTGTTTCTCTAAAAATTATATTAAGTGTACAGTATGGTCTTAAGTACTTCTTTGATATATTTTTCTCATCATAATATACTATTGATTAGTAAAAATGCTTAGTAAATTGTTCATCTTTTTCTGGTCAGTGGCAGATAGATCATAGTTTTTTGTTTGACTCCTTTTTGAAAATCTTTTTTTTCTTTTTGGAGGGCAATTGGGGTTAAAAGATATTATAATATAGTGTAACATCATATTATATTATAATGTATGTATAATAATATTATATAATAATATAATAAGTGATATTGCCCAAGATCACATGGGTAGTGGGTTGTTTTTTTTTTTATGTTAAGTGTCTGAGGCTGGATTTGAACTCAGGTCCTCTTTACTCCAGGGCCGGTGCTGTATTCTTTGCATCACCTAGCTGCCCTGAAAGTCTTTTTATAATGTGCACTTTCTTGTTTTTTTAAGTATAGTATGGACAGCACAAATAAATCCAGTAAAAATGTGCAAATTACAAAATGCTAAGTACTTGGGATAAAAAATTAAAATGGAACAGTCCTTTTACTCATCTTTATAAGAGATCCTCATTCCCACCTTACCTCTCCAATCTATTCTCAAATCTTGACTTTGGTACATTCACAGCACCTGTACTAGATGTCTCCTCTCCACTCATGCAACCACCAACCACCACAGTAGTGGTTCACCTCACCTCTCACCAGAGTAACTAAACAGCCTTCTATTTGGTCTTTCCACCTTTCCCTTACCCCTATCAAATTCCACCCAGCACCACCTGCCATTTATACTTCACTCAGGTGTGAGTGATTATCTTTTTCTTAACACATACTGAATTACTTATCTTCCCAGAGGGAATGGGAGACAAGGGAGGAAGGGAATGGATCAGAAATTTGAGGTCTTAAAATTAAATGTTTCAAATATATATAAATACTATTATTAATACTATTTTGCATGTAATTGGGAGATAAGATGTTCAGGCATTGGGGCACAGAGATTTCACCTTGCTTTAATGGAAAAGTCAAAGGGGGCATGGGAGAAGATATGGGAGAGAGCAGATTGGATAAGGGGATATCTTGTGGGGCTGCTATTCTGGGATGGTGGGTAGGGGAAAAATGGGGGAAAATTGTGACTCAAAATCTGGCGGAAATGAATGATGTAAAACAGAAGTTAATAAAGCATTTGTTGGGGAAAAAAAGGAAAAAAAATAGTTTGGAATAATTTTTTCTAAGTGATTTACTTACACTGTTGGTCTTAATGAGAACCAAAAATAAGCATCTAAGAGTTGATTCCTAAATATGTGTTGGAATCTATATGTTTTCATATCACCAAAAAAAAAAAATGAGCTTTTCTCCAGATAAAGTTCAACAGCTCCACCTTCTTTAGTGTCTTAACAAAACAAAGCAGTGTGTTGAAAGGTCTTTTTTCAGATGAGGAATCTGACTCCTATGGACTGAAGGACATTTCACACATATAAAGATAGGGGATTGTTCCAAAATAGGACCAATGCTTCAAGAATCAGAAGACTTTCATTCTGCATTGACTTTCAAATCCTCAATACTGTAGAGCAGTGATATCTACCTCAAATACAAATAGATCCCTGTAACCTGTATACTGACTTAGAAAACCAGAAAATAACATGATCTATGTTGTATTTTTTTTTAGTATATTAAATATTTCCTAATTACATTCTAATCTGGCTCTAGCCACACTTGGGAGTGCCTTGGGCCAAATGTTTGACAACTCTGCCCTAGAGAAATGTCTGCTCTTCTTGACTCTGTCTTTGAAATGTCACTAGCCCACCACGTTTGGGGTTAATGTGGGGTGTGCTTTCTGTGGTGAGGATTCTAGCATTTCAAAGAGAAGCATCACCCATTTCACCAAATTTAAAGATTTGTGTTTTCCTCCAAAATGTATGTGAAAAACTCATTTCAGTGTTTATAATAGCCATCTCTGTATCCTTTCTAAGTCAGTCAGGTGTTGAGAATGCATGAAAGTTTCACCTGAAGTGCGGGGAGAAAAAAGGCTGGAGTGATAAATGGTATATGATTGAATTGTTTCAGCTCTCTATGGACAGCCTGCTCTAAACTACAGTCTCAAAGGTTATTCTGTACCCCCCCCATAAGTATTCCTGTGAGTACAAATACAAGTACAACTCTATGAAATACTGAAATATGTAAAGAATGTGGCTCTCAGGGGCGGCTAGGTGGCGCAGTGAGTAGGAGTCAGAAGGACCTGAGTTCAGATCCGGCCTCAGACACTTTAACACACACAAACAAAAAAACACCTAGCCGTGTGACCTTGGGCAAGTTACTTAACCCCAATTGCCCTATAAAGAGCAAAAAAAAAAAAAAAAGAATGTGGCTCTCAATTTTAACTATGAAAACCCCTTTTCAAGCTTCTTCTTTTTTTGCTTTTTGGAGGGGAGAATGAAAGGCAATTGAGGTTAAATGACTTGCCCAAGGTCACACAGCTAGTAAGTGTTAAGTCTCTGAGGTCATATTTGAAACTCAGGTCCTCCTGACTCCAGGGCTGATGCTTTCTTCCCCGCACCACCTAGCAGCCCCTCAAGTTTATAAAGAGAAATCTCAGTCAATTAAAATGGACTTATATTAAAATTATTACTGTAAAGTACCCACTATAGAAGAGGGACAGGATCATGTAGGGAATGGACCAGATGGGGGGTGGGATGAGTGGGAGGGAATTATAAGCAGCCTTGTACAATATATCTACTATGATAATGTTTTGCATAGCTAGACATGTACAACATATACTGAATTACTTATCTCCCAAGAGGGAATGGGTGACAAGGGAGGAAGGAAATGGATCTGAAATTCGAGGTCTTAAGATTAAATGTTTCAAATATATATAAATACTATTATTAATACTCTTTTGCTTATAATTGGGAGATAAGATGTGCAGGCATTGGGACACAAAGATTCACCTTCCTCTAATGGAAAAGTCGAAGGGGGTATGGGAGAAGGTATGGGAGAGAGCAGATTGGAGGAAGCGATATCTTGTGGGACTGCTATTCTGGGAGATTGGGTAGGGGAATAACGGGGGGAAATGATTGTAACTCAAAATCTGGTGGAAATGAATGATGTAAAACAGAAATTAATAAAGCATTTGTTTAAAAAAAAAACTTATTACTGTAAAGCCTGCACTGAGTAACCCTTCTGGGTACTTGAGTATTTTACTTGTCTTTTTTGTTGTTGTTGTTGTTAATTTAAAAAATACACTGAATTCATGTTAAAAATCAACTGTGTAAATGCATTTCAACATAGGATCATGCAAACCAGCAGGAGTCAAGAACCCACTGTGGAGGGACACCAGTCATGCTAATCTTTATTACCTCCTTTTCTATTTGCCCAATTCTACTTTTTAAGGAGTTGTTTTCTTCAGTGAATTGTTGTTCCTCTTTTTCCATTTGGCTAATTCTGTGTCTTAAAGACTTCTTCTCTTCAATGAATTTTTGTAGATCTTTTTTCATTTGGCAAATTCTGCTTTTCAAGGCAGGGTCTTAGCTACCCTGTGGCCACAAGCTCTGGTTTTCTAGTGTTCTTCCTCACCCTGAGACTGAGCCATAGGACTTTAAGGACAACCTAGATTTAAGTATAGAGAACACAAGAGAGTCCTGCCTCTGGTGCAAGCACGAAGAACACCTCTAAGGTCCTTACGAACAGTTGTCTGACCCCTTCACCATCTGTAGACTAAGATGTCCAGAAACCATCTCTGCTGTCACTGATACAGTCCCCACCAAGACTTATCATTTGCTGTTACATGACTAGTGCTGGACTGTGCTCTACTCTCACCCTGGTGTGACAGAACATTCTTGCAGACCTTTTAAATTGTCTTGGGCTGAAAAAGTGTTACATCCCATTCTTTTTTTGTGTTCTGCCAATCCAGAATTTGTTTTGAGGCATTATTTAAGGTTTTATGGAGGATATTTTGGGAGAGCTCAGGGGAGTCAGTGCTTTTTCTCTGTCATCTTTGCTCCCAACACTATCTCTTAATTTTTCATTCCCTTTTTAAGGAATCCATTTTTGCTTTTTATTTTCTCAAATAGAGTTTTTACTTCCATTTTCAAATTGTCCTTCCTTACATAATAAGTGATTTAGTGAAATGGGCTAACCCAAGAGACTTTTTAGTCACGAAACCTTTTAGGTAAAACAAAAGCAGAACAATGATAGACATTTATTGCCAGGTCACTGACTGAGTTGAGATTTTTGGGTAGAATGGAACAAATCACTGGAAACTGAAGCATCTAGTAATTTTCTTTAAGTATATCCACCCTAAATTCTTTGTTTTTCAATACAAGTTGTGGTACTCTTAATCTCACAGTTGTTCTTTATTTCTTACCAGCATTTTCTACCTGGAGGGAAGATATGGGAGGGAGTGTCTTTACATCAAATAACTTTGTATAGTCAGATATCCAAGTTCCAACTGTGGGCTGTGCACTACCTCCAAATGTAATGTTAAAGGGTTGTTTTGTTGTTGTTGTTGTTAATTTTTGAGTATGTGTCCCCAGTGCCTAACACAATACTTTTAAAAGAGTGACTTCTCTACTTATTTTTATAAGTTTGGGTGGATGCATAGGGAGTTTTCTTTTAACATCGTTTGGTATCCAGGATAACTTCTTGGAACTTGCTTGAAATGTTAAACTGTTTCCTCTTATCTTCTAAAAGACAGTCAGTAGTAGTGTAGTCCCAAGCATTTTTAAACAGCATATTTGAACTGTTCTGTGACTTAGTACACCTATTAGTCTTCATGAAAATTTGTATGATTACTGAAAGTTGAATGAAGTCTTAAATTTTTTTTTCTTTAAAAGACACAGTGGAGCAGCAAGAGCTGGTGTTGAAAATATGACCAAAACTTCAGCAATGGAATGGGCCTGCCATGGAATAAGAATAAATTGCATCAGTCTGATAGGTAACCAATTACATATATACAATTTGTGTACTTGTTATATTTTCCTTGTTAGTCATAGGTACATTCTATGTTAATATTAACTACAAAATAGGACATTAGGCAAGATACAAGTTAGAAGGAGATTCTGCATATGGTCAAAGTATTCTTTGATGTATAACAAAATGCATAAAGCATTTTTCTAGTTCATTCTTGTGTTTTGTTTGTTGTTTGGTTTTAATTCCATGAGAGAGGCTGGAGGCAATGAACCAAAGGCAAACTGATAAGGAGGGAGGAAGAGTAATAAGTCTACAAAATATATGTAAATTACCAGGAAACTATACAATGTATAGTAAAAGACCCCAGACATAAATCTCTTTCAAAAGTGAAAGGTATCTGGATGTTGGATATTTTTTAAATTTAGGACATGCATTCTAAGAGTTACTGAGAAATAAATTCTTTCCTTGTTTGCCCTTAATATTGGCTGACTGGGCAACTAGTTCAGTGATCCCAATTGCTATGTATATTTCTATGTTAGTAGGTAATCCACATGAGGAGGATAAATTTTATATGATATTGCTCAGAAGCATGAACAGTAGCTCTGGGGACCTCTATATCTAATCTCTTCTGCTGTTTGCATCTCTTTGCTGATAGTTCTAGCTGAAACTCAACTCTTCTTTGCCTTAATTAATTTTTTTTAAACAAATGCTTTATTAACTTCTGTTTTACATCATTCATTTCCGCCAGATTTTGAGTTACAATCATTTTCCCCCCGTTACTCCCCTACCCAACCTCCCAGAATAGCAGTCCCACAAGATATCGCTTCCTCCAATCTGCTCTCTCCCATACCTTCTCCCATACCCCCTTCGACTTTTCCATTAGAGGAAGGTGAATCTTTGTGTCCCAATGCCTGCACATCTTATCTCCCAATTATAAGCAAAAGAGTATTAATAATAGTATTTATATATATTTGAAACATTTAATGTTAAGACCTCGAATTTCAGATCCATTTCCTTCCTCCCTTGTCACCCATTCCCTCTTGGGAGATAAGTAATTCAGTATATGTTGTACATGTCTAGCTATGCAAAACATTATCATAGTAGATATATTGTACAAGGCTGCTTATAATTCCCTCCCACTCATCCCACCCCCCACCTGGTCCATTCCCTACATGATCCTGTCCCTCTTCTATAGTGGGTACTTCCAACCTCCCCTCCCCCCAAGGATGCCCTCCCATCCATCATCCCTCCACTCATCCCCCTTCCCCCTATTCTGCTGCAGGTTGAGATATCCCATTTAGTATGTATGTCATTCTCTCCCTGAACCAAATTCAATGAGAATGTGGTTTTGCCTTTTTTTCCCTTCCTATTCTCCCCCTCCCTTGCAACCACTTCCCCTTGCTTCTTCTACATGAGATAGTTTACCCTACCCTGTCTCTTCCCATCTCCTCTTGCCACTTTCCTCTCTCACCTCATAATTTCATCCCTTGAGTATTCTCCCTTCCCAACAAATTCAACCTATGCCCTCTATCCATATATAACTGTAACCATATACACACACATTCACATATGTATTCATATGACCACACACCCTTCTTCCATTATTTTCATAGTGAGAAAGATATCATCAGTCACAGTTATTGCTTTTCTATATAGGAATGTAAATAGTTCAACTTTGATAAGTTCCTTTTGATTTCTTTTCCCTGATTACCTTCTCAGGCATCTCTTGCTTCTTGTGTCTGGATGTCAAATTTTCTATTCAATTCTGGTTTTTTCCTCAAGAATGCTTGAAAGTCCTCTATTCCACTGAATGACCATATTTTCCCCTAAAACAAAATACTCAGTTTTGCTGGGTAGCTGACCCTTGGGTTCATTCCCAGTTCTTTTGCCCTCTGGAATATCATATTCCATGCCCTTCGATCCCTCAGTGTAGAAGCTGCCAGGTCCTGGGCTATTCTGATTGTGTTTCCACAATATTGAAATTGTTTCTTCCTGGCTGCTTGTAGTATTTTCTCCTTGATCTGTGGATTCTGGAACCTGGCTATAATATTCCTGGGAGTTTTCTTTTTGGGATCTTTTTCAGGAGGTGATCGGTGGATTCTTTCAACTTCTATTTTGCCCTCTGGATCTAAAACATCAGGGCAGTTTTCCTTGAGAATATCTTGAAGGGTAATTTCTAGGTTCTGTCTTTGATTATGGCTTTCAGGTAGACCAATAATTTTTAAATTGTCTCTCCTGGATCTATTTTCCAGGTCAGTGGTTTTTCCCATGAGATATTTCACATTGCCTTCTAATCTTTCGTTTGTTTGGATCTGCTTAACAGCATCTTGGTTTCTCATAAAGTCATTAGCTTCCATTTGCTCCAGTCTAACTCTGAAGGAATGAATCTCCTCAGTGAACTTTTGAGATTCTTTTTCCATCTGGCAAATTCGACTTTTTAAGGCATTCTTCTCCTCATTGCCCTTTTGGGCCTCCTTTGCCATTTGAGTCAGTCTATTTTTTAAGGTGTTGTTTTCCTCAGTCAGGCTGTTGACCCTCATTTCATACTTTTCCTGCATCCTTCTCATTTCTCTTTCCAATTTTTCCTCCACTTCTCTTATTTGATTTTTAAAGTCCTTCTTAAGGTCCTCTATGGCCTGCAACCCGCTCATGTTTTCCCCTGGGGCTTTTGGAGCAGGACTTCTGACCTCACAGTCCTTTTCCCGCTCTATGCCCCCAAAATAGGAGTCTAGGGTTGCATTTTTCTGTTTCCTTTGCCTTGGCATGTTGCCACTTAATTGCTTGACTTTTGGGCTTGTTACCACACTATGGCTTTAAGGCCAGATAGAAGAATTTTCGTCCTGAACGTGTGGGGGGCAACTTCCATTTCTGGCAAGCTGTAAACCCACCCACGACTTCCACCCTAGATCACAATCCAGATCCAGGGAGGTTAAAGCAAGAGCGATTACCCCCCCCAAGACTGATCGCTGGATCTCCCTACAATTAATTGCAGGCTGGGAGTGGGAGCTGCCTCTGAAAACTACAAAATGGCGTCTCTCCTCAGAGGAGGGAGCCGACGCATTCCCCCAAATACAGGACCCAAAGTCCATAGGACACTAACCTCTTACTTTGTCCTAGGCATGTCTATGTTGATAATTCTGGAGTCGCCACGGCTGCTGGTGTTCTGGGGTTCCTCCAGCCGGCTGCTGGCCCTGCCGCCCTGGGGCTAAAACCTTGGCTCACACGGACCTGGGCTTGGCTTGGCTCTGCTTCCTGTGCTCTGTGTGTTGCGCACTGCCAGGTCCCAGACCGCTGCACTGGTCCTTCCTGCAGGGCTGCTGGGCTGTCCTCAGCGGGAGGTTAGCTTCTCTGTGTCGTTCTGTGGGTGCTGGGGCTCCAGAAGTTGTTCAGAGTCCCCTTTTACATAGTTTGGGGGGAATGTGGGGGCAGAGTGGCTTGGATGAGCTGTTTCTACTCCGCCATCTTGGATCCGCCCCCTGCCTTAATTAATTTTTAAAATTTTCCCTTTTTGTCACTCAACCTAGGGAATAATTTATTCTGCAACACCCTACAGCAATTATGAAGACTTCGAAAAGGGCAGAATTAAAGGATACTTTCAACCTTGTGCAACTAAGAGACTTGGTGTCCCTGAGGAGGTAACCTCTCTTTCTCTCTCTGTGTGTCTTTCTCTCTCTTCTGTCTCTCTTCCTCTTCTCTTTCCCATGTCTGCCTCTCATCCCTTTCCCTCCCCTTTTCTCAACCTTCTTCCCTCTCTCTATGCCAAATTTTTTTCATATAACCATAGAATATTAGAACTTCAAAGAACATTGGAGGAGGGAGGAGGGACAGAGATAATATTTGAGGGAACTTTTTCCCATTCAGTTTTTAAAAGAACTTTAAATAGTGAATGGATCCATTAATATTTGTGGTTGATAAGCTCTTCTGGGATGAAAAGTGCTCAGCTGATAGAAATCATTTGCTGGAAGATCTTCATAAGGCTGTGTGAACAGAGAGCAAAGAGGTGCTTGGTTTTCAGTGCCTTCAAATGCAGTTAGTGAAAAACTATCAGAACTCCTTTCATTTTCTCTTTTGGGAGAAATTGCTGTTTCTCAATTAATGTAGTTTTTCAGATTAGTGAGTAAGGTCCAAGTCATTTAATTATGAATACCAACTAGCCTCCAGCTTCCCTAAGTTAATTATCTTGAGTTAATAGATTTGGCAATTTGGAGCATGTGTGTTTAAATGAATGGATGGAAGACTTTTCATATGTGCTGGGAGAGATAGTACCTAAGTTGAATTTAAAAACAGCAAAATTTTTCATTGCAATACATGAACAAAAATAACTCCAGCTTTATATTGAGAAATGAGACATATATATGTATATGTGTATATATGTATATATACACATATACATATATATATCTGACAGTGAGGGTATGAAATAATGTTGATATTATGTATTAATCATATATATGACAAATGAAAATTCGTTTTTCTGATTCTATCTTGTGTATTGAGTGTATACACATATCTGATTTTATTCAGTCAGTTCCCACTCTGTACTACTTCATATTTCACCATTAACTCATTCCATACAGATCTAAAAAAAAAGAATTGGCCTTTACCTTTTCTACATTTACCCTCTTGTTCAGTAACTTCTACAATTATTCAGACAAAAGCAATAAAGCAATGCCTAGTTAGGATACATAAAGCACAGATGTAGTCAGAATTTTGCTTTAAGATATGGAATCCAGGGGTGTCTAAAGTAGGACACATATACATGTATAGAGTCATGGACCTAGAAGATATATCATATTTATTTTCAACAGAAAAACAATTTTTCCCAGGAATGAAGGCTAGCTAAAAATAAAATGGTATTCAGAAAACTGTTGGTTAAAACAGAGTTCAGGTTACCACTTGAAAGTGGAAGTTAAAAAGGGGCTTTAGTTTTAGCTAGGTGGTACTATATGATATCTAAGAATTCTGCAACTGTGATTCTGTGAAATATCTGCATATATGTGTGCATGTATATACACTCATGCATTCAGTTAGAAATATATATGTGTGTATATGAATCTACATGTCATTTTGCACACGTGAATATGAAATAATTATATATTATTTCTTGGATATCTTCCATCATGTTTTTCTTGTTATCTCCTGGATTAGATTACAGGACAAACAGTGACCATTGATTGGTGGTAGTATTTTATATTCCCAAAATTGGGACATACCAGGTGAGTCATAAAGAAAAATGAGTGATGAACAACTTTTTGCCTTGCTGTTTGGGCTTTTAAATTTTGTTAAATGATTCCTTGAGTGTTAAGATCTCTCTCTCTCTCTCTCTCTGTCTCTCTCTGTCTTAAAGGGAATTAAAGCAACAAAAGAAAACTATTAAATATATGCTAAATAATTTGAAAAGGAAACATATTTTAACATAAACTCTCTTTGCAGAATTTGACTATTTAGAAAATCACTTTTCTCTCTCTTTAGTCTGAGTTAATCAGCATTATTAAACATATGTTCACTGTCTTGACTGACTTGTGGGTGAAAATAGGCCCCCCAAATAATCCTGTGTGCAGTGAAATGTTTGACTAGTTAGAACAAAGCTTAAAATCGGTACTAAGTAAGAATAAAGGATAAGAAGGAAAAGAAGAAATCTTCCTGCAATGATGACACCATCATGACCCATTAAAACAAATTGTTGATGCTGATAATTGGTACATGAGAAAAGAAAAAGACATTATTACTGATCATCACTATTGCATAAACAAGTTTAAGGAACATAAAGTAGAAATCACAGCAGAAAAGTAAATACAGCTCAAAACCTCCTTAACATTTGAGATCTTTGTCAAACAGATATCTAGTGTCCAAAGATATGTATTATCTTTGATATTTGTTCTTAGGATATTTGTTCATTTGTGGAATGTTACAGAGGAGGAGAGAGGAAAATTATGAGTACTTTTATCTCACAAATCAGTGCAGAGAATGGAGGGAAAAAATAATCCTGGAAAAAACTTAATTCAAGTTCTAAGTCAGATTATCTTGAGAGAATTTAGAAATGAAACTAGGAAAACAAAAATGGAACAGCTATGGCAGTATTTCCATAACAGATTATGTCCACCGTGAGTTTCCTCTTTCTCTACTTGCTACTTAGTCAACTCCAGTGTGTACCCTATTGATTCTAGAATAAAATAGAAAACTCCTTTTTATTTTTTAAGCCCATTCACAAAGTGCCACCCACTTATCTTCTTAACTTCATTGGACATTATTCCCTTCCTATACTCTAATCTAGTCAAACCAGCCTTGTCTTTTCTGCTTCCAGCTGAAGAATGAATTTTAGTACCTTCTGGAAATTTGTCCTTTTCATGGAAACTGCTTGCTGCTTTTTAAAAATTATAAATTATATCTTGGCACAAACGATGCCTTGAAGGAATTTTAAGATAGTGCTTTGGCCTGCATGTTTTTAAAATGTTGATGCAAACGAATAAGAAGTTAAAAATTGTAAACTTCAAGTGATTACTTCTCCTGCCCTGAACTTTACCTGTTATAATTTGGAGTATATGGTGAGATTAAATGTGCCTCTTTATCATTTTAAGCAGTTGACTGAAGAAAAAAAATTAATGGTAGTCTCTCCTCCTTCTTAGCTCTCTTGTATTGCCTCAAAGTGATTAAATAAGTCGGAATAGTGATGGGATTGTGACTATTGCAAGCACTGATACTTAATGTAGTTAGAGGCATGTGCTTTTTATGGATTAATAAACTTATGTTCAACAATGTCTGTTTTTGTTTTGTTTCTAAAACCAAACTAAGTAAAAACTCCATCAGGTACACATACACACACTCACACATATGAAACTCACAACCTCTATGGTAATTTTTTGGATGTGCAGGAGAGAAGGTACTTCCAGTATTGTACAGGGCATCCAGGAATGCATTCTTTAGAGGATAGCCCAGTTTCTGTGACCGAAGAGAGACGGGACGAATTTGAGAAGAACAGAACTCAAGTCAAGAGCCAAGTTTGTGCTTTAAAATTAGGACATTAGATGAGATTCTAAGTGTGTGTTATTTCTTTAAGAATATATTATTAACATTTTTTTTTTTGCTTTTTGGAGGGCAATTGGAGTTAAGTAACTTGCCCAAGGTCACATGGCTTTTTTTGTTCGTGTAGGTTCTGTCTGAGGCCAGATCTGAACTCAGGTCCTTCTGACTCCAGGGCCGATGCTCTACTCAATGTGCCACCTAGCCACCCCAAGAATATATTATTAACATTTTAAAGAAATTGAATTTAAACTCACTGGCTTATAATCTTTATTCTACTTTCTTCCCTTTAAAAAAAATTGAAACAGTATCTTGTATACTCCAGGGCTGTTTGACTACTCCCTTTCTCCACAATATTTTTCCCATTTTTTTGCTCTGATAAATATTTTTTAACTTAACACCAAACAAAATAGAAAGTGCATGTATGTTGTACAATAGAAAAAGATATATATATATATATATGTATATAAAACTGTAAGGCTTCTTTTTTCACACATCTTACTTTTCTTTTAAAGTGTAGTATTTAAAAAGTTCAACCTGTGACTTTAAAAGGTGTCCTGCTTGTTTGTCGTTCTTTCTGTGTTTTGCTCTCAGCATTTAAAAAAAAAGCAACCATTAATGATTTTTCTTCCTTCTTTCCCTCCTTTTTCTTCTTTCTTTCCCTCCTTTTTCTTCCTTCTTTCCTTCCTTCCTTTCTTCCCTCCTTATCCTCCTTCCTTCTCCCTTTCTTTCCTTTTCACTTTCTCTGTCTCTCTTTCTTTTACTTCTTTTCTTCCTTCTTTCCATCTCTATCCCCCATTGTTCTCCTACCCCCTCCCATATTTACTGGAAGAAAAGAATGCATACTCAGATAGAACAAATTTTTACTGGCTTTTTCTGAAAAATCTATGTCTTATTTCATACCTTGAGTCTATCACCTCACCTGCCTATTAAAAAGTGAGTGGCAGTGTTTCATTAGGCAACAGGGAATAAACATTTATTTATTAAGTGCTTATAGGCACTGTGCTAAGTGCTGAGGATATAAATATAAGCAAAAATAAAGTTCCTGCCCTTGAGATTACATTCTAATGGGAGAACACAACACATAAAAGGGATTTGGAAAGGAGATTGAAGAGGGAAAATTACTGGTTGATGAGAAATGGTGGCAAAGTCCAGGAAGAATGACTGACCTGGTCCTATCCACACAACAAAAACCCATGGAAGGAATTCACCAATGACAGAGGGAGAAGGGGTTTTCCATGGTTTGAAGTCTAGGTGTTAAGAAAAGGACCCAGTTAAGAAGGCAATGGGGTCGTGATGATAAAGTCCAGAGTCAAAGTAAACCGGGAGAATAATTACTATAGGAACTAGCATTTATATTACTTTAAGTTTGGAAAGCACTTTACATATGCTATCTCATAACCTTGTTAGGGAAGTGTTGTTTCCACTTTTTACACATCAGGAAACAGGTTGAGATGTTTAAGTGAATTTGCCCAGGTTCACACAGCTACTAAGTATCTGAGACAGCTTTTGAACTTAGGTCTTTCTGAGAGAAATGGAGGTAAAGAGGGAGTGCATTCTAGCCATTGAGAAAGACTTTGTAATACTGCAGAGGTAGGAGATGAGAAGGGATGATATGAAATGTCTGGGAAGTAAACCTAAGTCAGATTATAGAAAGGTTTACATACCAGGCTAAATAGTATTTTATCCTAGGTGTAGTAGGGAGTGGATCACAGAATCATAGGCTCATAGATTTTGAGCTGGAAAGGACTTTAGAGGGCACCAACTTCAGCCTCTCATTTTACAGAGGATGAAACTGAGGCTCATGGAAGTCATTTGACTTGCCCAGCATCACACAAGGCAGAAATCAGCTTTCACATGAAAGTCTGATTCCATAACCAATACTTTTTCACTGTGTCTCTACTTTTCAGTAAAGCTTTTTGAGCCAAAGTGACATGGTGAGTCCTGTCTGTACTTTAAAAATATCAGTTGGGCAATTATGTGAAGAATGGATTGGAAAGGAGAGACTGGTTGAAAGGAGAACATTTCAAGCCAATTAGCCTTTATTAAGTGCCTACCTCATATGAGGAACTGTGCTGGTTTGTGCATCATCACTTATTCCCTCAATTTTTCTTATCTTACCACTATAGCTAACATTTAACTATGTAAAATAATGGACTTCCTTGCTTTACCTCTGATTTTATTGAAAAGACCTGTAGTTTGTCTCAGTTACATGTAATGCTGGTTCTTCTTTTTAGGTAAACACGATTTGTCATGTCATTTATTCCTATACTTTTTAGTATTTTTTTATCAGAAATTGGTATTACATTTTATTTAAAAAATGTTTTCTGCACCTATTGATGTAGTCAGATTTTTGTGGTTCTTGTTATCAATATTATTTATTATATTTGTAGTTTACCTGATATTGAATCAGTCTTCCAATCCTGGCATGAATCCAACCTGGTTATACCATTTAACCTTTTTGTTAACCTGTTGTAATCTGTTTCTTAACATTTAAATTTTTGTATTGGTATTCATGAGGAATATTTGAATATTGATAATTTTCTATTTCATCTCATTACCTGAGTTAGGTATTAGGATCATATTTGTGTCATAGGGGAATGAGAGGAGGGATGATGGATGGGAGGGCATTCTGGGGGGAAGGAGGTTGGAAGTACCCACTATCAAAGAGGGACAGGATCAAAGTAGGGAATGGACCAGGTGGGGGGTGGGATGGCTGGGAGGGAATTATAAGCAGGTCTTTTACAATATATCTACTATGGTAATGTTTTGCATAGTTATACATGTACAACACATACTGAATTACTTATCTTCCCAGAGGGAATGGGTGACAAGGGAGGAAGGGAATCGATCTGAAATTCGAGGTTTTAAAATTAAATATTTCAAATATATATAAATACTATTATTAATACTATTTTGCTTGTAATTGGGAGATAAGATGTGCAGGCATTGGGGCACAGAGATTCACCTTGCTCTAATGGAAAAGTCAAAGGGGGTATGGAGAAGATATGGGAGAGAGCAGATTGGATGAGGGAATATCTTGTGGGACTGCTATTCTAGGGTGGTGGGTAGGGAAAAAATGGGGAAAAAATTGTAACTCAAAATCTGGTGGAAATGAATGATGTAAACCAGAAGTTAATAAAGCATTTGTTTAATATATATATATATATATATATATATATATATATATATATATATATATCAGTTGCTTATGAATAGACAGAGCTAATATAAAAATAACAATTCTACCTAAATTAATTTATTTATTCTGTGCAATACCAATCAAACTACCAAAAGTTATTCCATAGAACTAGGAAAGATAGTAACAAAATTCATCTTGAAGAACAAAAGTTCCAGAATATCAAGGGAATTAATGAAAACAAAGTGCAAGGGAAGGTGACCTAGCTGTACCAGATCTAAAACTGTATTATAAAGTAGTAGTCATCAAAATTACTTGGTTCTGTCTAAGAGACAGAGTGGCAGATCAGTGAAATAGGTTAGGTATGCAAGGCACAGTAGTCAGTGACTATAGTAATCTAGTGTTTAATAAACCAAAAGACTCCTGTTTCTGGGATAAGAATTCACTATTTGGCAAAAGCTGCTGAGAAAACGGGAAAACAGCATATGGCAGAAACTAGACATAGACCAATATCTTACACTGTATACCAAGATAAGGTCAAAATGGTTATGGCATATGAATTTAATGGAACAGTATTTTTCCATAAGGAATGGTTAGAAGGTGTATTTCAGAAAAAAAACTGGCAAGACTTGCATGAATTGATGCTGAGTGAAGTGAGCAGAACCATGAAAACATTGTACATAATAATGGCTACATTGTTTGGTGACTAACTTTGGTAAACTTAGCTCTTCTGAGCAATGTAGTGATCTAAGACAACTTCAAAAGACTCATAATGGAAAATGCTATCGACATCCAGAGAAATAACTATGGAATTTGAATGCAGTTCAAACCATACTATTTTCTCTCTTTTTTGTTTTTTCTTTCTCATAGTTTTTCCCTCTTGCTCTGATTCATCTTTCACAAAATGATTAATGTCAGAATAGGTTTAATATGATTGTACATGCATAGCCTATAACAGACTGTATGGCATCTTGGGGAAAAGGGAAGGAAGGGAGGGGGAAATTTTAGAACTCAAAGTCTTTTAAAAAAAACAATGTGTAGTATTTGTTATACAAGTTTTCTTGAAATGGAAATTTATTTCTTTTATATTGAATGCTGTCATATGTTCTGTTGTGTTCATGGAGATGTTCTTTTTTGTCTCTTCTTGTTTTGTATTTAAGTTTAAAATGAATAAAATCTTTAACATTTTATGAAGAAAAAAGTTCTCTCTGTAACTAATAATTCAGATTTGCAGAGATGAATTCCTTGAAAGTAGCAAGATGCTCTCTTTACTTGCTATCATTCCAATGTCTCATTTCCCACTGTCATTCTAGCTTCTCTTAATTTTTATTTATTTATTTTCCATTTTTAACATTCATTTCCACAAGATTTTGAGTTACAAATTTTCTCCCCCTCTTTCTCTTCTCCCCACCCCAAGATAGTAAGCCTATTCAATACCCCTTCCACCAATCTGTTTTCTCTTATATCCTCCTCCCTCCCCACTTTCTAGTAGGGCAAGATGGATTTCTACACCCCAGTGCCTGTATATCTTATTTCTCAGTTGCACATAAAAAACAAATTTTTAACATTTGTTTTTAATACTTTGATTTCCAGATTCTTTCCCTTCTTCCTTCCTCACCCACCCCCACTGGGAAGACAAGCAATTCAATATAGATTGTACAAGTGTAGTTATGCAAAACATGTCCATAGCAGTTATATTGTGAAAGACTAATTATATTTCCCTCCACCCTATCCCACCCCCTACTTATTCTATTTTCTACTTTGACTCTGTCCCTTTTCAAAAGTGTTTGATTCTAATTACCCTCTCCCCCAATCTGCCCTCCCTTCTATCATCTCCCCTCTTATCCCCTACCCCCCTACTTTCCTGTAGGGTAAGATACCCAATAGAGTGTGTATGTTATTCCCTCCTTAAACTAAATTCAATGAGAGTAAGGTTGATCCATTACCTTTCACCTTCTTGCTCTTGCCCTCCATTTTAACAGTTTTCTCTTGCCTCTTTTATATGAGATAATTTACCCTATTCTAACTCTTCCTCTCTCCTTCTCCCATTATATTCGTCTCTCACCTCTCAATTTCACCTTTTAAGTATTATCCCTTCCTATTCAACTGATCCTGTGCCCTCTGTCTATGTATACATGTACACACATATCACATACTCACATATGTATTTATATACACATACACTCTCCTATACATGCATATATATGTATGTACACACACACACACACACACACACACACACACACACACACATATATATTCCCTTCAACTATCCTCATACTGAGAAAAGTCTCATGAGTTACAATGATCATTTTACCATGTAGGAATGTAAATAGTTCAACTTTAATAAGTTCCTTATGGTTTCTTTTTCCTGTTTACCTTCTCATGCTTCTCTTGCTTCTTGTATTTGAAAATCAAATTTTCTGTTCAGCTCTGTTTTTTTTTCATCAAGAATACTTGAAAGTCCTCTATTTTGTTGAAAAGCCATATTTTTCCCTGAAGCATTATACTCAGTTTTGCTGGGTAGGTGATTCTTGGTTTTAATCCTAGCTCCTTTGACCTCTGGAATATCATATTCCAAGCCCTTTGATCCCTCAGTGCAGAAGCTGCTAGATCTTGTGTTATCCTGATTGTGTTTCCACAATACTCAAATTGTTTCTTCTTGACAACTTGTAGTACTTTCTCCTTGACCCGGGAACTCTGGAATTTGGCTATGATATTCTTAGGAATTTTATTTTTGGCATCTTTTTCAAGAGGCAATTGATGAATTCTTTCCTATTCTATTTTGCCTTCTGGTTCTAGAATATCAGGACAATTTTACTTGAGAATTTCTTGGGGGATGATTTCTAGGCTCTTTTTTGATCTTGGTTTTCAGGTAGTCCAATATTTTAAAAATTATCTCTCCTGGATCTATTTTCCAGGTCAGTGGTTTTCCCAATGAGATATTTCACATTGCTGTCTATTTTTTTCATTTGTTTGGATCTGTTTTATAGTATCTTGATTTCTCATAAAGTCATTAGCTTTCATTTGCTCCAATCTAATTTTGAAGAAATTATTCTCTTCAGTGAGTTTTTGAAATTCCTTTTCCATTTGGCCAATTTGGATTTTTTTTTTTTTTTTTTGCTTTTTGGAGGGCAACTGGGGTTAAGTGACTTGCCCAAGGTCACACAACTAGTAAGTGTTAAGTGTCTGAGGCCGTATTTGAACTCAGTCCTCCTGACTCCAGGGCCAGTGCTCTAGTCACTGTGCCACCTAGTCACCCTGCCAATTTGGATTTTTAAGGCATTCTTTTCTTCATTGGCTTTTTGGGCATCTTTTGCCATTTCAGTTAGTCTATTTTTTAGGCTGTTATTTTCTTCAGTATTTTTTGGGTATACTTTAGCAGGCTGTTGTCTCACTTTTCGTGATTTTCTCGCATCATTCTCATTTCTCTTCCCAATTTTTCCTCCTCTTCTCTTACTTGATTTTCAGAATCCTTCTTGAGCTCCTTCAAATATAAACTGTAACCAGTTTATATTTTTCTTGGAAGCTTTTGATGCAGGAGTTTTGACTTTGTTTTCTTCTGGTTCCATATTTTGATCTTTTTTTGTCCCCCCAAAAAGATTCTATGGTCTGATTGTGCTTCCTCTGCTTGTTCATGTTGCCACTCAGTTATTTGACTTTTGAGCTTTTTTGCCACAGTAGAATTCTATTTCCAGAGTGGAGAGAGCTGTGTCCCAAATTGCTGGGGTTTTTGCAAAAACTACAGCCACTACAAGCTCTGGCACACTAGCCACACACACCCTAGGACTATCAACCAAGACTGTGAACCAGATCCAAGCAGGTCAAAGCAAGAACGATTGCCGTCTGAAGGGTCACTGATCTGCAGGCCAGGAGCTCCTGAGGCAGCCACATGGCAGCAGCTGCAGCCACCATGCCTTCACCACCTCTCTCCCCAGGGACAGAGGCAAGACTGTGCTCTTCTATTACTCAGTTCCACCAGCGTTCCCCACTGACCTTTTATTTTCTCTTTGGTGTTTATGGGTTGAGAAGTCTGTAAACTGCCACAGCTGCTGGTGATTTACTCTCCCAAAGCCTGCTCTGGCTGATCTGTGCCACTGGTCAGGGCCACCCTAGGTCTGGCTCCATGTGTCTCACACAGGACTGCACTCAGCTCCCAACTCCATGAGACAGACCCTTCTTGTTGGCTTGCCAGGATGCTTTCAAAGGGAGATTTGTTTCTCTCTGTCACTTTGTGGGTTCCAACAAGTCACTGGCAGCAATAAAGAGCCCTGTAAGAATCTAAGACAAATTCAAGTAAACGTGTAGTATCTATACCACCTTTCATTTTTGGACATCAGCATTTAAGACTTAGTCCCTTAGCACTGAAAACACAAAATCTGAATTTTAAAATTATGTGTATTTTTATTTTCTTTGTTTCTATTATACACGAGTACCAAATTCTGCAAAAACACAAACAGCACCAGTGTTATCATCTTTGCTCTTGAGAAATGTCCACCTAAAGTTAAAACTTTAAAAAACCCCTAAATCCCCATCATATCCCAGTCCTCCTTGGGTGTGGGGTTCAGCACCAGAACTAGGGCTGATATGCCCTAAGTGAGAATCTAGCTTCATTCTACTGCTATCCCAAGTAGACCAAGAGTTGGGATAGGAAAGAGGGCTAAGCCTTTCCAGACAGGAACTGGTGAGTCTAAGCTTCACTGAATTTTTTAGGGGTAAGTTTTTAAAATGAAAATAAATTTTAGGTAAGAGAGAGGGAAAAGGTAGACCATTTTATAAGGGCAGTGAATGACCTAAACTACATTAATTTGGGGAATTAACCCCTTAATGCCAGGAAGACAAATTAAATTTTCCTATCTGATCCTCCATTGTACTTACTATTCAGTGCTAGAAAGAATCAGCCTGTCTCTAAAGGTAGCTTGACTTAATTCCCCAAGAAGGCTTTTGATTTTTTCACTTAAATGGCCATGTATTCTTCCTATTTGTATTGACACTATGTTAAGTAAATGTAGCCGGCAGAGTTCCAACCTTCACCCTAAGAGAACTATGCTTTTAATTGCATAAGTGCTTTCCCTACCACCCCCACCCCCCACTCTGCACAAATTATATTCTATACCTCTATTTACAAAGGGCACACTTCTGTTTCTCTATTCTCCCTTACTGTAATATGCAGCTTCAAGAAAACTCAACACTATAATCCTCTGGGGCTAAACTCTAAAAACCCTAGAATTAGTAACTTTATGTTTCAGGCTATTTACTGTTGTATTCTCTGAGAAGTGTGATGGTTGATCCCTTCTTAAATTTTTGGCCCTCTATCCTACCTCCCACCCCAATTCTTTTAATGAACTTGGTCTCCTTTTGCTTCCCTTTCTCTATAGAATCAACTGAGTCATGTAGTGTCCTGTGTTTGAAGAATTAACAATATTGGGAACTGAGGCATGTCAGGCTCCTGTCAAAAAGCCATTATCATCCTCTCTACTCCAGATGTTATCACTTTGGGGCAGGGAAGAAAGATCGCTTTGCCATATTATTTCTCCACACAATCATCCACCCCATCTCCTCTCCTTGTCACCATGGGAATCCAGAGAGAGCCACAAAAATAGTCAGGTTGACAGATACTTGAAGGAATGTCTAGGGAAAACTTTACTCAGAAGAATGAGGGAGTATGATTGGTCCAGTTATTATTCCCATGTACTCCTTGCAAATTTGTAATGGCACATAGAGAGTAATACTGTTGGCCTACTCTGGAAGAGAATAAGAGCCTAGGGGAAAATGGGGGCAGTTAGACAGCAGAGGTTTCTTCCACCTGTGTGGGATCCTTGGTGGAGAGGCTGCCAGAGACATTGTCAGACTCGAGTAGTTCAACAATACTGTAGGGTGAACAATCTTCCAGGCCAAGCTTGCTGCAGAGCCATCCACAAAAGCCCTTCTCCATGTCCCGGGCAGCCAGCCACCATGCTTCCCAGGACCATGAAAGTTGGGCTACAGCAGCATAGAGGCCCAGAGTAGAGGCCACAGCCATGATGAGGACTGGATAGAAGAGGATGAGGCAGGGGCAGCAGGATATTTTGTGCCAAAAGGTCCTTTCCTCATTGTATACCAGGAAAATGTTGTACCAAGTGATTGTACCATAATAGAAAGAAACAATGAAAGATAGGACAAAAATCACAGGCAGGCAGATCACTGTCCACAAGACCACATGGGGACCTCGGTCTGCTCCTATTTGGCAGGCCTTCTTTCCCTCTGGTGCAGCCTCATTTACGAATTCCTTAGACTTGGTCAATTCCTGCAGCTCCTTTTCTGTTAAAGTAACATGGATGTCTACCATCTGACCCTTTTTCTTCCCCCGAGTGATGGTGCCTGTTAATGTGACATAGCGGCTATCTTGGGGCATGTTCCACAAACCTGCAGAAGTAAGAAAGGAAAAGGTCAAGGCCAGAATTACTGAATTTCCATCACATCATTGCTATATCTCAGGTGGAGATTTCTCAAGACCTATCATTGCATTGCCACTCATGAAACAGTTGGGTTTGCTCAAGCATATCATGGGACCTTTGTATTTGTGGGAAGAATATTTGCTAAAACTGAAATTCAGTTTAGCTTAGATTCTTTGCTTAGATTCATACAATTAATGAAATTCAATTACTCAGTAAATTCATCATCATAAAATATAGCAGGGTATACCCTCTACTTTGTAAACTTTTAAAAACATTATAGAAAAGTGAGTTATTATTATTGGGAGGTATTGTATGGGTAAAGCATATTGTTAGAAGTCGATGACATTGATTATAGGCCATGAGCAGCCAATTAGTCTCTTTGAGCCTCAGTTTACTCATCCACAGGGATAAGGACTAGGTCTATGATTTCATTGGTGAATGAAAGTCCTGGATGAACAAACACTATCTATTAATGTAGGTCAGTGTTTTCTCTACAATGTAGTCTTAGAGAGTTGAGATTTAGGAAGTCACCTGTAGCACTGAGAAGTTAGGTGACATTGCCAGTATGTGTTCCAGTGGGGTCACATATCCCACTGCTGTATAGAGTAGGGATAATGACTCTTCCAGGGTGGTTTTGAGAAAAGTGGCATATATATCTTTTTAATTAATTAATTTTTAGATTTCAATATTCACTTTTGTAAGATTTTGAGTTCTAAATTTTTCTTCCTCCTTTTTCTCCCCCTTCCTTAAGATAGCATGCAATCTGATATAGGCTATACATGTATAATCACATTAAACATATTTCCACATTAGTTGTGCTATGAAGAAGAATCAGAACCCAAAGGAAAACTCATGTGAAAGAAAAAAAAACTAAAAGAGAAAATAGTATGCTTTGATCTGCATTCAGACTCCATAGTTCTTTCTTTGGATTTGAATATCATTTTCCATCATGAGTCTTTTAGAATTGGCTTAGTTCATTGTATTGCTGAGAAGAACTAAGTCTATCAAAGGTGGTCATCACACAATGTTGCTGTTTCTTTGTACAATGTTATCCTGGTTCTGCTGATTTCACTCAGCATCAATTCATGTAAATTCTTCCAGGTTTTTAAAAAATGTGCCTTCCATCATTTCTTATGGAACAGTAGTATTCCATTACATTCATATACCACAACTTGTTCAGTCATTCCCTAATTGATTGGCATCCCCTCAATTTCCAATTCTTTGCCACCACAGAAAAAGCCGCTATAAATATTTTGTACACGTGGGTCCTTTTCCCTTTTTTATGATATCTTTGGGATACAGACCTAGAAGTGATATTGATGGATCTTGGGGCATAGTTCCAAATTGCTTTTTGGAATTATTGGATCAGTTCACAACTCCATCAACAATGCATTAGTGTTCTAATTTTCCCACATTTTTTCCAATATTTATCATTTTCCTGTTTTGTCAGTATATCTCTAAGTACTATATAAATGTAAACTCCAGAATTTCTAGTCTTTGACTTTTCCTTCTAGAGTAGAATCAACATATCCAAAGTAAGCTGTTTCTGCTTTCACTTACTTCTGTGTGTATACTTAACACTTCCAATAATGTCAGAAAATCATACATTTTCATTCATCTATTCAATGACATTTTTATAATCATATAATAAATTTAACAATTATTGATAGAAAGAGATACACAAAAATTTAGAAAACAATTAACTGAATAAATGTAGCACCTAAAGATCCTCTCCCTCCTTCAAACTTGCAAAAGGGTCCATCCTGACAAGCTTAACCAGGTCCAACATACCGTGCAGGTTCACAAATGCATCAAACCATCGCTAATGGCCCATTCTTCCAATATGTGTTTGCTTTTGGTAGTAATCCACCAGATAAGGTTAACCAAAACCAAAAATCAATCAATAAATCTTTATAAAGTACCTGGTAGTGCCAAGCACTATGCAAAGCAGTGAAAAAATTAATTACCACAGTAAAAAAAAAAGAAAGATAAACCCTCTCCTCCACAGAATTTTGGAACACCATCCCATAAACACACATCAGTTGAAAGTGTGAACAAATCTCAGGAACACATGTTGATAGACATATATGTAGGAAATATGTGTGGCCAAGGCATAGATATAGAGAAGCAACTGAAGCCTACTTCTGATCATGTTGTTCAGTTGATCTTATTGGGTCTGCTACCTCCTCCTCTCCCAAGGTAGACACTCTCTTCTAGACGTTTGGATGTGAGATATTGTCACTTCTGGGCATGTTACCAAGCCTCTTCTGGGGCTCACAAGTTCATGATTCACATGTGCTCCATTGATCCCATGCTCACTGCTAGTCACTATATGTTTTTTTTCCACTGGGCACAAAGTTGATTATCTCTTATAGTTTGCTTCAGCTGGAGTCCTTTATTAGCTAAGGTGGTCCCTTTATATCATTCATCATTCATTGAACAAGCAGAGGATTGAACTCCAGCTTACTTCCCAAACTAAGTCACTGATTTAAGGTAAATGAAGGGGAGAGGCAAAAGCAATGAATAAAGTTCCATCAATCGAATGATTTTCCATGTTGCCTTTTACTTTAATGTTTCATTTTAAATTACTACCTTTATGATGTTTCCTAGATTTGAACCCTCTCCCAACTCCCCATAAATAATATAAATAAGTAAAATCTTACATAAATTGCTATTAGTTAATAAAGTAGAACTAAATGAATTGACAGGCCAAAAAAAACTTGATTTCTTCAGTGTACCCATGGAGGTCTGAGATTGTTATTTCTAGCTTTACATTCTTCCTTTCTCTTATTTTAATAGTCAAGTCACTTAGATTTCATGTTCTGCTGATCTTACTTTGCATCATTTCACATCTGTGTGTATTTTTCATGTTTGTAGACTTATGGCATCACAAAATTCCATTATATTAATGGAACATTGATAGTATTACAAATTATCCAACTACTCTCCAATTATTGAATATAGAATATTTCCTTTTCTTTTGGCTGCTATAAACCAGCTACATAAATTTTTGTCCAAGAAGATAATTTTAAAAGAAATTTTTATTATGTTTTCCAGGTAATGTTCTTGTAATGGAATCAGCATGTCAAAGAGTAAGGTTTAGTTTTGTGACCCATATTTTATATTACATATTGTTCTACAAAAACTCACACCTATGTATAATATTACCATTATATATATGGGGCCAGTTTTCCCTCAGCCTCAACATTGAATGTTTATCCTTCCCCCCTATTTTTCCTTTCTAATGGATATGAAGTTGTACTTTTGGGTTATTTGCTTTTATCTGATTATTAGTGGATCAAAGTATCTTTTCATTTTATTAGTAAATTTTTACATTTCCTTTTAAGAAATATATTTGTTCATATCCTTTTCACAAGTGCTCCATTTGGGGATATATATTAATCTTAGGGCTATGTATCAATTCATTATACATTCTATATGTCAGATTCTATGTGACAGAATTTCTATAAACATTTTCCCCAATCTATTTAATTTGTAGATATTGCTCCTTATTATGCAAAATACTTTTATCATTGTATAATCAAGCCCATCAATTTTTGTCTCAAATAATTTTCTTCTATTTGCTTGAGTGAAATATCCTCTTCCATAGCTGAAACAAATATATTACCAATTTTTTTCTTTCAGTTTTAATTTTGTCTGGGAGGTTAGTAGATAACAGCTATCTTAATTGGGTGATGACTAAGAATTGAATGAACCTCAAAGGAGAAGCTCCTGAGTGATGATAGTAGAGAGAAAATCTGGAAGTGGCAATGAGGAACAAGGAATATACAGCTCTCTCTCTTCTATAATCAAGAGTTTCAGGGGTATGGCTGAAAGTAAAATCAGAGCTGGAAAGGGTGGCTAGTGAAGCTGTGTCATCAAGAGGGAAACAGGTCTCAGTGAATGCAAGAAGGTGGAAAGAATGAGAAAGGTAAAGGTTGAAGATGAAAGCATGTTTGTTTGGAGAAAGTATTCCAGAGAGCACAGTGTAAGGGGCAGATCACTTTAAAGTAGAATGCTGAGGTGGATTGGGTTGAGGGGGATGGAAATCATGAAATAAACAATAGTGGGGTAATAGAGAATGGGGTTAGTACAATGACAGGTATGGGTTAAGAATCATTGGGATATGTAGGGTATGGCAGGGGGAATATGCTAATCTTTGAAGAATGTAAATGAAGTCAGCTCTAAGATCTAAGAATCAATGGTAACACCATGTGGTCAAGAAGAAAGGACACATCTTTTTTGAATTGTTGTATACACAAACAAAATATCAATATAGAAAGTAACATGCTGTCACATTACATCATCAACCCTATTAGGCTGTTTTAGGATCATAGAACATGTGATCAAAGGCTAGAGCTGGAAGGGACCTCAGAGACCATCTTGTCCAATCTTCTCATTTTCAAATGAAGAAACTGATCCCTGAAGGTTAAGTGACTTGCCCAAGGCCACACAGATGAGAATCAGAACCAGAATTTGAACCCCAGTCCTCTGATTCCAGAGTCACTGGGTTTCTATCAGTGACATGCTTCTTCTATTAACTGTTTTCTGAAAATATACCCTGTAGAAGATGTTCCTTTGTGTGTCTGTCAAGAAGCATCTACTGTGTCAACATCAAAATGTATCAATTTTTATTGAACAGATCAACCTAGAAGCAGCCACCCCGACTTTTCTAAATATAGATTAGAAAGAAAACGAACCCTTTAATACATCTAAAAGAAATGAAACAACTGGTACAAACTGGTTGATTTCCTAAATGGTCATTTTCCCAATGATGGGAAACCCCTGACTCCAGAGAAACTTACCCTCAGCTATAGGGTGGCCAAGGAACTTGTCCCCCTCTTCCTCTATGGAACGCTCTCCTTCTTCATATTCTTCCTGCTCTTCATCTGCTTTCTCATTTTCTAACCGGTAGACAATAATAGATTCTGGCCGAGATTCCTTCCTTTTCTTTTTCTTTCGGCCCATTGTGGCTTCTCCATCAAGGGCCAGAGCAGCAGCCATTGCCTTCCTGAGAGATCCATGATGAGGACTTGCTGGCTGACTCTTTTCCTCCACAGGCATGGGTTCCTCCATCATAGTGCTGATCCAAACTAGCTCTTGAGAAGTGTTTGTCCTAAAGGTGAGTTTGCAATTCACACATCACATAGCCTCTGCCTGGGTATTGTTGAGCAACAGACACCCCATGCTCATGTTCAACCTGAAGGAGAAAAAAAAACACCAAATCTATCAATGAGGGAACAAATAGGGTTTAATACATGAAAGGAAAAAAAAACCCAGAAGATTCCATTTTTTCAAGTCCTAATCCAAGATTTGACACTCTATGGCATTGTAATCCTGAGAAAGGCACAATCCCTTTATGGATCTTAGTCTACTAGAAACTAACATGTCATATGTAGTACCTGATCACAAATTACAAGGTACCTCAGGGCTCATCTAGTCGACCTGTTACCCAGATTGAATTCCTTTATAATTTCCCCTTCAGGTAAACATCCAACCACCATTTACATAATACCAGTCATAGGAATTCTTTACCCTGAGGCAGCCTATTCCTATTTTTGGACAACTCAAATTGTTAGGAAGTTTACTTTAATGTTGAGCTGTAATTTATTTCCTTGTAACTTCTACTCATTGTAGCTAGTTCTGCTTTTAGGGTTCAAAAAGAACTAGTTTGCTTCCTAAGAATACTTTAAATATTTGAATGAATGAATAAAAAGCAATTTTTAAGCACTAACTTTCCAGGTGCTATGTTAAGCACTGGTGATACAAAAGAAAGATGGTGCCTATTCTTAGAGAGTATACACTCTAAGAGAAGACAACACATACACGGAAGCAATCTCTAGGAAAAGGTGTTTCAGCTTGGGAGGGTAGCAGGGAGCCATGGGGCAGCTAACTGAAATGGCCTTTCTAGAGGCAAATCATGGAGTTGGTTTGAATACTGTCCCCAGAGCAAGAAATGAAAGAAGTTGAAGGTGGAGGGGGTAAAAGTGGTTGGATATGGCAGGAGAATAATAGGGTCAAATGTCCTCTTCAAACTTCCTAGTAAACAGTCATGTCCTAATTTGGTGCCCATATTTAGGCGGCCAATTTCTATATGCCACAATATTCTCATTTAATACATTTTTTTTCTTGTTGTGGTGGGAATATGTGGATGATTGCTTTGGGTGAAGGGAGGGATGACTACTCTGAAATCTTACTGACATATTTCTATGAAAAGGAACCTTACACATTAGTGCCAGTCAAGCTTGTTATGAAAAGTGTCCAAACCTGTTGACTCAAAGATGGAAATCTGGCATTTGCATAGCATTTTGCAAAAAAACTGGCATCTACAGATGCACAACATTCACAGAATCACAGAATCTCAGTCATGTAATCTTAATTGTACTTGAAAAAGAATCCCCTCTCCAATAGAACCAACAAGTTGTCATTCAGTCTTTGCTTAAAGACTTTCAAGGATTAGGAGTCCATTATTTCTTGGGCAGACCATTCTAGTGTAAGAGAGGGGCTTCTTCTCTCCATCTTACTTGATGTGTTTAGTTGTTTTTTAGACTTAACTGACTTTTTGTGACCCCATTTGAGGTTTTCTTGGCAAAGATACTGGAGTGGTTTGCCATTTCCTTCTCTAGCTCATTTTACAGATGAGGAAACTGAGGTAAAAAAGGTTAAATGACCTACCCAGTGTCACATAGCTAGCAAGTGTTTAAGGTTGAATTTGAACTTTGCCTTACCTATGCTTTATGGTTCTTTTATCTTTTATTATTCTCTTTGATTGGATTGGGGAGAGAACAACAGAACTGGCAGAGCAAACAAGCTAGTCCTTCTTCTAAGATGAATATCAGTAGTGGGGGTTCAATAGTAGATTGCAGGCTTCATAGCATTTTTATAGAGACAGCTATACCAGAGGTCAACAAAGCAGGAGGAGATTTTGTCTACTCCCTTCTACTGGACAATGACATTGGAACTGGTAGAAGACAATGTACAAAGCAAGGAACAAAGACACATCTGTGGGCACAAATGGATAGTCACTCAAAGGATGAAGCAGCTCCAGGAATCATGACCCCTTGCAACAGAGAAGAGTGCTGGCTACCCACTCAAGAAAGAAGTAGACCCTAGGAGTCTTGCTGGGCAGCATCCCCAGCAGTGACCTTGCACCAAAACAAGTTACTTGAAGACTCTACAAAAAACAAAGAAAGGACTTATATGCAGTATCAGGAGCTATGAGTTAATCTTTTGGCAGAAAAATACCCCATATATGATAGTACTTTAAGTTTATGCTTAACTCTTCCCATGAATGCCATGTGTATTTGTAGGAGAATGAGCCCTCAGTTTTTTAGGGGAATGCTTTGTACTAATTGTTTTGGCTATATCATCATAGTGAATGCCTTAGCTAAAAGCTAACTAAATTATTGGCTGATTGTTAATTGAAAGTATACTTCTGGGGATGTTTAAACATTTTCATATGCTCTTTTTCTTTATGGTTTTATAGAGTTTTATCACTCATATGAATATGTACTATTTATAGTATGTATAGTTTTACATTGTCAGTGTATATATTATGATTTCAATTTATTCATTCTATACAACTTCATACACACATATCAACCATCATATTTCTTTATATTCTTCATATTTGAGATGTGTGTGTAGAATTGGGGGGGCGGGGAACCAGAGCTATAACTTTTTGCCATAGGAAACTTCCTGTGATGTAACTCTCTTTATTAATACAGATTCACACACATTGTGCATTTTAAAGTCTTAAGAGATTTGTTTGGAGCACTGAGAAATTAAGTGACTGACCCAAGGTCACATAGTCAGTATGTATTAGAGGCAGGTCTTGAATCTAGTCTTCCTTGCTTCAGGAAGTTCCTTACTCCCTACCAATTATGCCATGATAGTTATCATGCTGTAATTTCTTCCAGTACAATAATTTTTCATTATTTTAATATACCACAATTTTAACCATTCTTAAATCAATGAAAAAATGGACCATTTCTTTCATTCATTCTATTTTTTTTGTCTATTCCAAATCATACTGCTTTGAATATTTTATACAGATCAGGGTTTTCTTTCTGGTAGTTTCTACAACTTCTAGTTCTAGTACAAACTACCCCTTATTTATTTATTTTTAATTATGAACTTGATAACAAATAAAATGAGCATTTACCTATATATAGAAGAGAAAAACTTGGGAGTTATGATGAAAATTAACATCCTTGCATTCTTAGTTATTAAGAAAACAAAGGGAAAAAAGTATCTTTTTTTTTTTTTTGCTTTTTTTGGAGGGGCAGTTGGGATTAAGTGACTTGCCCAAAGTCCCATGGCTAGTAAGTATTAAGTGTCTGAGGCCAAATTGGAACTCAGGTCCTCTTGATTCCAAGGCCAGTGCTCTATTCACTGAGCCACCTAGCCACCTCACAAAGTATTTTTCAAAAGTCAACAAGTCCAGAACACATGGGGACAATAACTCCCAGCCAGGTAGTACAGACTTAGCATTGGCTACTGCTCTCTCTAAACCACAGGTACTTTCCCTGCTCTATGTTGTGGCCCCCTCTTTCTTCTCTATCACTTTTCAGTCTCCCAGGACAGCCTGTCTATCCAAGGAAATCTGTTGGTGGTAGGGCTCCCACATCACATCCTGTACAGTTTCTTACATCCCATTTTCAACATTTCTCAAATCTAAGGGGTTAAGACTTTTAGGTAGATGACTGTGGGTGCTGTAGAGGTATTATAGAAATCAGTGGTTTTAGTGGTGATGATAAGAAGTTGGAATTTAAGAAAAAAGTAAGCATAGAAAGAACCTTATTTTCTTTTTCAGGAGGTCTATGGCTAGTTTTGGGGGTATAGGAAAACCAGAGAGCCCTGAAGAAAGCAGAGACAGAATATCATAGGATGATAATTTAAATAAAGTCTAGGGTAGGAAAGAGGAAAGGTAGCTAAAAAGGGAAGAGAGGCCTGAATATGAATGATCTAACAGAACACAGACAGAGTCTTCACTCTCCTTAGAATCATAATATAGAATCCTTTATAGGGTTACTTTGAAAATACCCACTTGTTTGGTCAGACTGGGTTCCCAGAGGTCAGCTGATTACTACCCTCAGAAGTTTGACTTAGGAGTTCTTAGTTCTACTGCTCATGAGTCCCCATGGGCATGCTTCCCATTTTAATTAGCTAGTAGTTATCAATTAATTTCTGGTACAGAATATTTACCAAGGTGGAATAGTAAAAACAGTTGATTTAAAATACACCCCCTCCAATTCTGGGACACATTCTCCCAAAATTAAAGGTAGGTTAATGGGAAATGTGGGCTGAGTACTATGGTGGTAAGGTATATATATATATATATATATATATATATACATATATATATATATATATATATATATATCTCACATATATTTGTGGCCAAAAAAAAAGGAATTCACAGCTCCTGGTCACTCTAAGTCCTTTCTTGAGTTTATAACTGCCATTCCTTTTAGATGTAAGAGTTCACACTCCTTGTGAACTGATTCAACCATTCTGGAGAGCAATCTGGAATTATGCCCAAAGGACTATAAATAATTTCATACCCTTTGACCCAGCAATACCACTTTTAGGGTTATATCCCAAAGAGATAATAGAAGTGCGAGGAAGACCCATATGTACAAAAATATTTATAGCAATTCTTTTTGTGGTTGTAAAGAATTGGAAATTAAAGGGGTGCCCATCAATTGGGGAATCACTAAACAAGTTGTGGTATATGCATGTAATGGAATACTATTGTGCTATAAGAAATGAGGAGCAGACAGACTTCATATTTACCTGGAAAGGCTTATACAAACTGATGCTGAGTGAGAAGAGTAGAACTAGGAGAAATTTGTATACAATCACAGACACAACATATGTGTGATGACCAACTATGACAGACTGGACTCTTCTCAGCAATGCAGTGATATAAGTCAATCCCAAAAGATTCATGATACAGAGAGATGCCTACATCCAGAGAAAGAACTAGAAAGAACTGAGTTGGAATCCTGATTGAAGCAAACTACTCAATCTTTTTCTTTTCATTGTTTGGTTTTATTTTCTCTTTACCATTTCATCCCATCTAGTACAATCAGCCTTTGTAACCTGACTAATGTCTAATGTGAAAGTATTTGCAGATCCTATACTGAATTATATGCCTTCATGGGGGCTGGGGGGAGGGAGGGAAGGAAAATTTGAAACTCAAGGAACTATGGAATTGAATCTTGTAAACTAAAAAATAAACAAACAGGGGCGGAGCCAAGATGGTGGAGTAGAAACAGCACTTCCAATGCGCTCTGCCCCACAAAACTTCCAAACAATGTAAAAAGGGACTCTGAACAACTTCTGGAGCCCCAGCACCCACAGAACTACACAGAGAAACTAACCTCCCGCTGAGGAGAACCCAGCAGCCCTGCAGGGAGCAGGCAGCACAGCACTCTGGGAACTGAGCCCAGGCCCACAGTGAGCAGTGGTTTTAGCCCTAGGGCGGCTGGGCCAGCAGCCTGCTGGAGGGACCCCAGAACACCAGCAGCTGTGGCGATTACAGAATTATCAGCACAGATATGCCTAGGACAAAGTGAGAGGTTAGTGCCCTATGGACTTTGGGACCAGTATTTTGGGTATGCGTTGGCTTCCTCCCCTGGGGGTGAAAAGCTGCTGAAAAAACGTGGCACAGAAGCAATTTTGCAACATCGGTGGCTGCTCTAGCTCCTGGTCGGCGAACTGTAGGGAGATCCAGCAATCAGTCTGGGGGTTAATTGCTCTTGCTTTAAACTGCCTGGATCTGGTTTGTGGTCTGGGGGGGAAGTTTGGGGTGGGTATCCAATTTGCCAGAGCAGGTGGAGGCTTTACAGAGGCCACCCAACCTGCGGAAGTTGTGAAGACCCCACGTTTGGGACAGAAGCTCTCCTGTCTGGTGGCAGAGTCCTACTGTGGCAACAAGCCCCAAAACCAAGTAATTAAGTGGCAACATGCCTAGGCAAAAGAAACAAAATAAACAGAAAAATTCAACATTGGACTCCTATTTTAGGGACAAAGAGGCTCAAAGCATGGAGGAGGACTGTGAGGTCAGAACTCCTGCACCAAAAGCCCCAAATGAAAATACAAGCTGGCTACAGGCCATAGAGGACCTTAAGAAGCAGATAAGAGAAGTGGGGGAAAATTTGGGAAGAGAAATGAAAAAGATGCAAGAAAAGTATGAAATGACAGTCAACAGCCTGACTGAGGAAAATAACACCTTAAAAAATAGACTAACTCAAATGGCAAAAGAGGCTCAGAAAGGCAATGAGGAGAAGAATGCCTTAAAAAGTCGAATTTGCCAGATGGAAAAAGAATCTCAAAAGCTCAGTGAGGAGATTCATTCCCTCAGAGTTAGACTGGAGCAAATGGAAGCTAGTGACTTTATGAGAAATTAAGATGCTGTTAAACAGATCCAAGCAAATGAAAGAATAGAAGGCAATGTGAAATATCTCATGGGAAAAACCACTGACCTGGAAAATAGATCCAGGAGAGACAATTTAAAAATTATTGGACTACCTGAAAACCATGATCAAAGAAAGAACTTAGAAATCATCCTTAAAGAAATTCTCAAGGAAAATTGCCCTGATGTATTAGACCCAGAGGGGGAAGTAGAGATTGAAAGAATTCACCGATCGCCTCCTGAAAAAGACCCCAGAAAGAAAACTCCCAGGAATATTATAGCCAGGTTCCAGAACTCCCAGATCAAGGAGAAAATACTACAAGCAGGCAGGAAGAAACAATTTCAATACTATGGAAACACAATCAGAATAGCACAAGAGCTGGCAGCTTCTACACTGAGGGATTGAAGGGCATGGAATATATTCCAGAGGGCAAAAGAGCTGGGATTGAAGTCAAGGGTCACCTACCCAGCAAAACTGAGTATCTTGTTTCTGGGGAAAATATGGTCATTCAATGAAATAGAGGACTTTCAAGCATTCTTGAGGAAAAAACCAGAGTTGAATAGAAAATTTGACATTCAGACACAAGAAGCAAGAGATGCTTGAGAAGGTTAATCAAGGAAAAGAAATCAAAACAAACTTATCAAAGTTGACCTATTTACATTCCTACATGGAAAAACAATAACTGTGTCTGATGAAACCTTTCTTGTTATGAAATAATTGAAGAAGGGTATATGGGCATATGTTTACAGGTATACATGGATAGAGGGCACAGGTTGAATTTGATGGTAAGGGATGATTCTTAAGGGGTAAAGTCAAGAGGTGAGAGAGGAAAGTGCAAAGAGGAGATGGGGAGAGACAGGGTAGGATAAACTATCTCATGTAAAAGAGGCAAGGGGAAGTAGTTGCAGGGGATGGGAAGAACAGGAAGGCAAAAAGGCAAAAGCATATTCTCATTGAAGTTGGCTCAAGGAGAGAATCACATACATACTAAATGGGATATCTCACCCTGCAGGAGAGTAGGGGAAAGGGGGATGAAAGGGGGGAGGATGAAGGGGAGGGCATTCTGGGGGGAGGGGAGGTTGGAAGTACCCACTATCAAAGAGGGACAGGATCAAAGTAGGGAATGGACCAGGAGGGAGGTGAGATGGGTGGGAGGGAAATATAAGCAGTCTTTTACAATATATCTACTATGGTAATGTTTTGTATAGCTATACATGTACAACACATACTGAATTGCTTATCTTCTCAGAGGGAGTGGGTGACAAGGGAAGAAGGGAATGGATCTGAAAATCGAAGTTTTAAAATTAAATGTTTCATAAGATGTCCAGGCATTGGGGCTCAAAAATTCACTTTGCCCCAATGGCAAAGTCAAAGGGGGTATGGGAGAAGATATGGGAGAGAGCAGATTGGATGAGGGGATATCTAGCGGGGCTGCTATTCTGGGGTGGTGGGTAGGGAAAATGGGGGAAAAATTGTAACTCAAAATTTGGTGGAAATGAATTATGTAAACCAGAAGTTAATAAAGCATTTGTTTAATAAAAAAAAAAGAAAGAAAAGAAAAAAATTAAAAGCAAAATAAATAAATAAACAAACAAATTAAAAAAAAAGAGTTCACACTCCTCAAAGTTGCACCATTCCTCCATTGGCAATTGCTATATATATGTGTCCAGATTTCTCCTCCCAGTCTCTCTTTCTCAATGAATGTATTCCTCCTTCATTAGATACTCTGTTGTCTTCCTCAGTGACCTTTCCTTCTTCTAACTTTTAAATTTAGCCATTGTTCTTCAAAGTTTCATCCTTAACCCTTGTCTCCACACACTGGAGACAATTTCCCCATTTTAAATATGGAAAGACCCATAGGATCATAGATCTGCAGTTGGAAGGGCACCTAGCCCAACTCATTTGATGAAGAAAATTCTCAGGGAAAGATTGATCTCAAGTGATTCCCATGTCAAAATTGTGCTAGAATGGAAACTCCCTGGCTGTGAGTGGAACCTGAGGAAAACTACAGTACATTTTTTCTTTTCTTCTTCTTCTTCTTCTTCTTCTTCTTCTTCTTCTTCTTCTTCTTCTTCTTCTTCTTCTTCTTCTTCTTCTCCTTCTCCTTCTCCTTCTCCTTCTCCTTCTCCTTCTCCTTCTCCTTCTCCTTCTTCTTCTTCTTCTTCTTCTTCTTCTTCTTTTTTTTAGAGGCAATTGGGGTTAAGTGACTTGCCCAAGATCACACAGCTAGTTTGTGTGTGTTACATGTCTGAGGCTGGATTTGAACTCAGGTCCTCCTGACTCCAGGGCTGGTGCTCTATTCACTGAGCCACCTAGCCACCCCCTACATTTTTTCTTAGGCTCATGATTCACACATGATAGTTCTTTTACTTGCATTAGCACTTTTTTTAAATTAAATTTTATGTTTATTTTTAATTTACACATTTATTTCCACAAGATTTTGAGTTACAAATTTTCTCCCCATCTTTTCCCTACCCACCACCCCAACAATGATCTCACTGTATACCCCTTCTCCCAATCTGCTCTCTCCTATATCCTCCCCCATCTTCTCTCTGACTTTCCAATAGGACAAGATGGATCTCCATACCCCAGTGCCTGTATATCTTATTTTCCAGTTTGCATTAGCACTTTAAGTTCTCAAAAGTGCCTAAGAATTTGTTCTTCTGTGAAAATTGAAGCCTCTCTAAAAATCAAGGATAATAATGATGGTAATTCTTACTTGAGAAAAGGAAGAAAATAGAGCTAACCTTCCAGGCTCAGAAGGGCTCTCAGGCCAAAAAGCATACCTAATCATCTTTCTTCTTTATGTCTAAGGAGGGAAGAACAAGAGGACCTTTGATTGCATATAAAGGAAACTCTTCCTAACAGAGATGGGGGTACTTCATCTTTAAAAGGGATAACTGAGGGATGTCCATTGAGGGGGCTCTAAGAACAGGAGGGAGACTCTCCTCTGGCTTGGGTAGTGATTTTGCTTGAATACAGGGAGATGGCCTGGATGTCTCCTCTGCATTGCTGTCAGCATTCAGATTCTGTGATTCTAAATGAGGAATCCTCCACAACTAGTTGGCAGGGCAAGCATCTGTTCTATTGTGAGGGAAATGCATGAAGTTGTAAGACAGATGGGAGAGCAAGCAGCAACAATGTCTTGGGAAATGAAGTACAAATTTTCCTGTTTCAAAGACATTCCCTTGTAACTGGGTGCCTGAAGGGGAGACTGAAAGTGTAGCAGCTACTTTGCCCTTTCCCCTGAACAAGGAGTGAGCTTGGAGACCTTATTACACCAACAAGTATTTCACAAATGCTATGTGTCGAAAACTATGCCAACCACTATAAATACAAAGAAAGGCATAAAGTAACGTCCTGTTCTCAAGGTGCTTACACATTAATGGAGGAGACGACATGCCAACAATGATGTGTGTGCATATATATGCATGCATACATGTGTGTATATAAACACATTATGTGGCTAGATGTACGTCCATATGTCTACACACATATATGTATGTGTGTTTGTATACATATGTATAAAAATTGGAGATAACAGAGGGAAGGCAAATAAGTTAAGGAGCACTGGAAAAGGCTTCTTGTAGAAAGTGGAACTTCAGCTGTCTTGGAAGACAGGAGGTAGAGATAAGGGTGAAAAAGATTGCAGACATGAGAGACAGCCTGGAAATAGCAAAATCAAGTGTTTTTTTTTTTTATTAAAGTATTTAAATCCCATTGTGAAGTTGTTACCCTAAAGAATAATAACACTGCATGAGAAGTGAGTTATGATTAGAAGTATCTGTCTTCCTACCATTTAACAGAGGTAGAAGCAATGCAAACAGATTGAGGGAGATGATAAAAGAAGAGACCATGCCTTGCTTTTCTTAACAATCCATAGACCCTCAACAACAAAGTTTAGTGTTATATCACTCTCACTAGGAGGAGGAGCTCACTGATCTCTATCCTTCACTCCTCCTGTTCCACTTGAAGTACATTTTTTCCTATCTTAGAATCCTTCTTTTAAAAATTTTTTTCATGTTTTTCTAACTCCCTCCAGGAGGAATTAGAGTTTTCCATTCTAAATGAGTTGATTGTTCCATGGCCACATTTAGGCTTTGGGTTTCCCAGGCCCATATCCCAATATCCTTGCAAAATCTAAGGAGTAATCAGGGATTTAGGGAAGCAAATGGGGTAAGCCTTAGGGACCTAATCTAGGAGATCAGCAGCAGCCTAGGTCAAAAAACACATAATACTCTGTAATTTATAGGGAAAGGGGTTTAAGGTCACCTTTCAAATTAACTTAGGAACTAAAGAAAAACAAGATTGGGATTTTATGGTAAGAAAGATATATATCACCTCTGGTGGCTAATCTTTTAATAATCATTAAGGCACCAGGGTCAGGCCTATATTGTATTGTCCACACTTATCTGTGTCACAGTCCTGGGTTTCAGTCCCAGGGCAAGGAAGAGCACTAGCACACCGGAGCTTGTGACCACAGGGGACCTGGGACCCTGGTCATAGTTCCAGAGTGTAAAAGAGTGCTTGTGGTCACTCACAGACCAGAGTACAAAACAGGAGAGTAGTAAACACACCTCTCCCTAGATTATACCACTTTGGAAGAATCAAAAACTTACAAATCATCAGAATTATCTCTGAAAGCAGCTGCATACAAAAAAAAGCAAACAACTTGAAGCTTAGGGTACTCTGGAAGCAGAGCCCCACCTTAGCATAGAGTTAAAAGTCAAGAATTAGGCTGGAAAAAATGAACAAACAGCAGAAAAAGATCTTGACTACAGAAAGTTACCAAGTTGACAGGAAAGATCAAAACACAAACTTAGAACAAGACAATAAAGTCAAAACTCCTACAACCAAAGCCTCAAAGAAAAATATGAATTGGCCTCTGGTCATGGAAGAGCTCAAAAAGGATTTTGAAAATCATATAAGAGAGTTAGAGGAAAAATTGGGAAGAGAAATGAGAGTGATACAAGAAAATAATGAAAAAGGAGTCAACAGGTTGGTAAAAGAAGCACATAGACACACAATGACACCTTAAAAAAACAGAATAGGCCAAATGGAAAAAGAAGTACAAAATTCATTGAAAAGAACTACTTAAGAAGCAGAATTAGTAAAGGAGGTACAGAAGTTCATTCACTAAAAAAGAAAAAAAAAGTTCATTGAATAATTCTTTTAAAAATAGAATTGGGGGCAACTAGGGGTACACTGAATAGAGCACCAGTGCTGGAGTCGGGAGAATCTGAGTCCCAATTCGGCCTCAAACACTTAACACAAAAACTAGTCATGAGACCTCGGGCAAGTCACTTAACCCCAATTGCTCTCCAAAAAAAAAAAATAGAATTGGGGAAATGGAAGCTAATGACTTTATGAGATGTGAAGCAACAATAAAACAAAATCAAAAGAATGAAAAAAAATAGATGAGAAAGTGAAATATATCATTGGAAAAAGAACTGACATGGAAAATAGATCCAGGAGGGATGATTTAAGGATTATTGGAGTACATGAAAACCATGATCAAAAAAAGAGCCTAGATATATTCTTTCAAGAAATTATCAAGGAAACCTTCCTTAAAATTCTAGAACCAGGGGGTAAGACAGAAATTGAAAGAATCCATCTATCTGAAAGATATCCTAAAATGAAAACTCCCAGGAATATTATAGTGAACTTCCCGAGCTTCCAGATCAAGGAGAAAATATTGCAACTAATCAAAAAGAAATAACTGAAATATGTTGCCACAGTCAGTATAACACAAGACTTAGCAGTTCCTACATTAAAGGACTGGGGAGTTTAGAATATGATATTCCAGAGGGCAAAGGAACTAGGAATATAACCAAGAATCACCTATCCAGTAAAATAATCCTTCAGAGGAAAAAAAATGGATATTTAATGAAATAGAGGATTTTCAAGTATACCTAATGAAAAGACCAGAACTGAATAGAAAATTTGATTTTCAAATACAAGATTCAAGAGAAGCACTAAAAGGTAAACAGGAAAGAGAATTTATATGGGATCCAATAAGATGAAAGTGTTTTCATTTCTGCATGGAAAAATGATACTTGTAACTTCTAAAAACTTTCTCATTATTCAGATAGTTGGAAAGAGTATACATTGACAGAGGGCACAACTGCAAGTTGAATATGATGGGATAATTATCTAAATAAATAAAATTTAGGGGTGAGAAAGAGGAATGAACTGGGAGAAAGGGAAAGGATAAGTAGAATGGGCAAATTATCTGATATTAAAGAGATTCAAAAAAGCTTTTATACTAGAGGGGTAGATGGGAAAAGTGGCAGGGCAGGGGGAACACTTGAATCATACTTTCATTGGAATTGGCTCAAAAAGGGAATAAAATAAACACTCAGTTTAGTGGGGTCTGTTTCCAAAGCAGTAAAAAAAAAAAAAAGGAAAAGGATTTATATTTACAAAAATATTTATAGTAGCTCTTTTAGTAGTGGCAAAAAATTGGAAATTAATAGGAAGCCCATCAATTGGGGAATGGCTGAAAAAGTTGTAGTATATTATTGTGATGATATTCTGTTATACTACAAAAAATGACAAGCTATATGCTCTCAGAAAAACCTCGGAAGACTTACATGAACAGATGAAAAGTGAAGTGAGCAGAACCAGGAAAATATTATACACAGTAATAGCAATGTTGTACAATGATCAATTGGGAATGACAGCTATTCTCAATACAATGATGGAAGACAATTACAAAGTGAAAAAAAAATACTATCCTCCTCCAGAGAAAACTGATGGAGTATGATTGTAGATCAAAGCATACTTTTACTTTACTTTCTTTACTTTTTGTGTGTTTGTGCTTTGTTTTTTTTTTTTTTAATAACAGGACTAACATGGAAATACGTTTTTTATGACTGCACATGGATAACCTAATATCAAATTGCATGCCTTCTTAATAAGGAGAGAGGAAGGGAGAGAATTTTGAATTCAAAATTTTAAAAATTGATATGGGGAAAAATAAAATATCAAATAAATAACAAAAAAATCATTAAGAAGTATAATGTTCATGAGGAATAGGGCAGCAAGGTGATGCAATGGATAAAATGCCAGGCCTGGAGTCAGGAAGACTCTTCTTCCTGAGTCCAAATCTGGCCTCAAACATTTACTAGCTGTGGAAAGTTATTTACCCTGTTTGCCTCAGTTTTCTCATCTTATAAAATTAGATGGAGAAGGACATGGCAGACCACTCCAATATATTTTCCAAGAAAACCTCAAATGGAATCACCAAGAGCCAGACACTGAAATAACTGGACAACAAAAAGGACTTTAAGGGGCAAAGGCCCTGGAATAAAGTTTGTGTCATAAAATTGTCAGGGGTGCTCTGGTAAGAGAGAGCCACTAGAGTAGAAACTTTCCATACTGCAATGCAGATCAGCAGCTGGTATCTAAGCATAGTCTTTGAGAATTGCCTGGAATCCTGTGTGCCACAGAAAACCAAGACTCAAGACTTGATTTGAGTCTTCCTGACTCCTAGGCCCACAGCATTTCACTAAGTTCCTCTGTCTTTCTTGGTAAGTCTGGTAGGGCTTTGAGTAGGGCTCTAGTGACAGATTGAGGTCTGCTCTCTGAGGTTTATCACTAGGTTCATTACAAGATGATGGATTTTTCAGTCAGTTTAAAAGACCATCTACTAAGTGAGAGAGGGAGATTAGAAAACCCTCCATCAGATAATCACTGGAACAGCATGATGCAGTGAAAAGATGGGTGGACTAAAAGTCAAGGAGACCTGGACTTAAATATCTCCTCCAATAATCCCTAGCTGGGAGATCTGGGGCAAATCAACCTCTCTCTAAGTCTCAGTTTCTTAATTTGTAAAATTGCAATGATGTCTCTACCCTCTATCCTTCTGAAGATCAAATGAGACAATGAATGTAAAATACTTTCAACAAGTTTTGAAGGGATCTGCAAATATTAGCTATCATTGCCAAATAACTGACTTCCCACCTTTTCAGAGTAAAAATCTTTTCAGAGTGCTTTCCTTTGAGATTTAAAAAAAAGAGAAGCCCATTTCCTTCTTCAAAGGGCATGAACTGAAATCTTTGAACTACAAAGAAAGAGGGAAAAATTCTACTAATAATAAATCAGAATGAATGACAGAGAGAATGGATCAAGATAGAGGAGGTATGGTTGTCTTCTAGGAACTGAAGTCCCAGAGGCTGGAAATCCTAACCTGTAGGTCAACCAGCTTTCCAACAAACTTTATAAAGTCACATTAAAAATCTGAGTGGTATGCTTTTATGATTTTTATACTTAATTTTTATAGAGGTGCTAATATCTTACCTGGGAAAAGAATTACCTTCTCAAAAACAATTGACTCTTAATAAAGATTTTTATTAATATCTTTTTGTTATTTTATGCTTATATTTCCCCCTTGATTTTCACACCCTCCCTCAACCTCATTCCCCTTACATAAATATTTTATAACAATTGACCTTTAAAAGAAGCATCCTTCCTGTTCTATTGAGTTACTGGAGGACGTCCCTTAGACATTTCACATAGCCCTGCCAAATTTTCAAGTAAAAGGATACATTTTCACCAGATTAGATCCATTTGCAAACCACTACTGTATTGCATGCATGAAATAAGATGAAGAAAAAAGAAGAATCAGTATAATCCAACACCTAATTCGACACAAAACACACTGGAGCTGCAGCCTTGTCTAGCCCTCTTGCATTCATTATCCAGGTAAGAAGCTCCTCCTGCCTCCATCTCACATATTGGCAGAAATGGAAACTCTCCATCACGATCCCTTTTTAAGAAGAATCCGTTGTCAAGCAGCCAGACGTGAAACGGGCTCATCTCAAATACTGCTGAATCCATCACCCCCCACCTCCTGACTTCGGTGACTCTTCCATTATGTTCCAATGTGTAAACAGATGCAAACGCCAAGACACCTATTCAAGCCCTCAGTCTAGCTCTAGCACAAATGCAAACAGGGAGAAGACCCTGGAATTAACAGGTCCTTTGCGCCTACCACCGTCCTCCTTGACAAATCCTGTTTTCTGCCCCCTGCCCGGCTAGTCTGCTGCCCACAGGGCCAGCAAGGACATCGCTTAAGGAAAAGGGAAGGGAACAAAAGCCAATCAATTCTAGTCCCAGCTGGTGCATCCAGGGATGCATGGATTGTCTTCATCCAAGAGTAACAATGGAAATGATTTTTTTTTTAATTGAGAAAAGTGCATTTCATTCCCCACGAGGCGCCTAGTCCTAGCCCTGGGCTTTTTCTTTTCTTTTCTTTCTTTTGGCATCAACCTTAAAACAAACAAACAAGAAGACACAATAAAACCAAATGGAGCCAGACTCTCACCTGAGGCTGCACCTGTATCGAGGGCGGGGAGAGGGTGCAGGCTTTACGGAAACCACCTCACCTTTCTCCCCAGTGTTTAGAGATCCCTCTGGTGGTGTCTGGGCAAAGCATAGCGTGAGGGTGGGGCGAACATCCTAGCGGAGTTTTCGGGGCTAGGATCTCTCCTCCCCACAGACGATCACGTGGTACGGAAGTGGGTGGCCCTCCGTGGGTGGGGAATTGGCCAAGTCCTGGGGTTTTCAGCCCACCTCTAAGGTGTTGCATTCCATCACCTTGTACAGATAAAAAGCTTGCCTGGGAAGGCAGGAAGACTGTCGGGCTAGTGTGCGGGTCACTCTGCCTGTCTTCCTTCAGCCCTAGGATCTTTCGTTCTGTGGGCCAGGGACAAAGCAGGTCATGGGGACAGTGGCGGGGATCAAGAGCTGCCTGGCTGCGGGGTTGTTACGGAACCAAGTGGCTATCGTCACCGGCGGCGGCACAGGCATCGGCAAGGCTATAGCCGCCGAGCTGCTGCACTTAGGTGTGTCAATGTGGCGGGCCGAGCTGGCCCTGCTTGGGACTCTGGGGAGGGGGCAGAATTGGAGACATTGAGCGGTTGGGGCAGAGCTGGGGCAGAGGACCAGGGGATATGCTGGGGCAGTTAGTGGGACCGTGGAGATAAAGCGGGGACACTGAGGGCGAAAGGGGAAGCGCAGAAGACCCTTGAGGAGAGATGGGTAAAGGCAAGGCAGCTCTGGGTGAGAGGGACCAGCACTGAGGCGAAAGGGTAGGGGCCGAAAGGTAGGACCTGGTGGGACCCTGAGGGAAGAGGGTAGAAGGAACGTGAGATTATGTGGGAGGGGAACTGAGGAGACATTAGGAGGAGAGGGAAAGAGACTGGCGGGGTCACTATAGTAGAAGGTCAGGGAAGACATGCAGAGGGGGAGCCTGGATGGTGCAGAGAGGAGGAGGGGGCTGCTGTGACTCAGCCTGGGGAGCCAATGAGGGGAGAGGGATATAGGGTTTGCGTCAGAGGGGCAAGGACTTAGGAACCTGAAAGTGAGGAGGGCTACAAATTGGAGGGAATCTAGAACTCCAATCCTAGGGTCACGTGGGGGGGGGGAAGGGCAGTGGTTGGCAAGTGTCGGAGTGTATTCTCTATTGAGAGGAGTGGGACCTCTGGAAGAGGCGTATTGGCAGGGTGTTCATTGAATCAAAGATTGGAGGCCAAACAGAAAGCTGGGAATTGTATTGGCATACTGTATCAACTTCCTAGATTCTAAGATTATATAATGTTTGTAGCCTATGGTCCTAAGTCAATCGCCAGCATTCCGCCCACAATTTAGAATAAATGAGATGAGTAACTTTCACAGTACAAAGAACAGTTTTAAATAGTGAGAATGGGGGCGGCTAGGTGGCGCAGTGAGTAGAGCGCTGGCTCTGGAGTCAGAAGGACCTGAATTCGGATTCGGCATCAGACACTTAACACACACAAAAACAAAAACCTAGCCCTGTGACCTTGGGCAAGTTACTTAATCCCAATAGACCTCCAAAAAAAAAAAAAAAGTGAGAATCATTCCAGGGAGGAAAGGGAAGGCTTCTGGGGAATATTTGCAAATAGCTGGCTAGTTTGTTATTGGAATGAGAAGATATTCACTGTGGAAGGGCAGTAGAGATAAAAAGGAGGTGACCAAATACTTTAACAACCGTGAAAGTGGTCCCTTTAGCCAATACTGCAGGTATGAAGTAACCTTTTAGACTAGACTTCAGCTGTCTCTTATCTACGGATTAGGATAATAGTACCAAAACAGTGGGTAAGACCATTAGAATTTACTACGTTCTTGCATAGTTTATCATATTATGTTTCTTCTTTAATAAGAGTTGCGTCTTTTGTTATTCTATTAGGCTTTATTATTCTATTAAACTTTCTATCATTAGGTCACCAGATGGTTGGGGGTAGAGAAAGTCCTTATATTATTCATTCATCAGAATGTTACAATATGACTTTGATACTTCTCTGGGGCCAGAGTCAGGCTTGACTTGTAGTCAGCTGTGACTTGACTTTGAATGATGCTTTGCACTTGATTGCTATACTGTAACTTTGGGCAGGTCCCTTAACTTCATCTTCAGATTTCTCCTCTGGAACAAGCAGAAAATTCTTTTAGTTTCTACTTGTGGAGTTGTTGTGAAGGTCAAGCAACAGAATGTTCTCCCCAAAATGCTTTGCAAACTTTACAAACTGTATATTTTCTTATCACTTTTGAGGAGACAAAAGGAGTTGAGAGGAAAATGGGGAGAGGATCAGGACATAATTGAGGAGTATAGGACTAAGACAACAGCATTCTAAGTGTAGCAAAGTAGATGGCATGAGGGTGTCACTTTTTCTTGGCACTCTATCAGTATCAGTTTATATTCATTCTCTTATTTTTATATTTCATCTCCAGTTCTAGAGAGATCAGGATAGCTAGCTGGTATAGTGGATGAGCTCTGGGCCTGGAGTCAGGAAGACCTGAATTAAAATTTGGCCCCACATACTACCTGTGTGACCCTGGGCAAGTCATTTAACCCTATTTGCCTCAGTTTCCTCATCTGTAAAATGAGATGGAGAAGAAAATGGCAAACCACCCCAGTGTCTTTGCCAAGAACACCTCAAATGGGACCACTAGGAGTCCAACAGAACTAAACAAAGACAATGTATTTAGATATTTTCTTTCTAATTAACTTAAAGTTCAGAGTCTCATAGAACTGGAGCTGGAAGGCACCTTAGATACCATCTATTAAACCCCTTCATTTAATAAAGGAAGAAACAAAGGATTCAGTAGAACCTGGTTACCTGTCCTTATATTTCGATAGTGAAAGATGAGTAGGTTTACTTCAATTAGGAAAAATGTGTTGTGAGCACTTAGAAAAGGAGACCTCAAAGCATACTAGCCATTTGACCATGGAGAAGTCACTAAACCTATCTGGACCTCAGTTTATATCTATAAAATGGGGATAACTATCTATAATAGCTCCTTCAATGTTATGAGCTTCAAGTGAGATAACAAGGGTAAAGTGTAACCTTTAAGACATTTATATAAATTTAAATGGTTATCTTCTATTTCCACTCAGTTGGTCTTCCAAGTGACTGCACTGTGAGAACAAATGGGGTAGATACAAAGATAAGCCGTCTAACCATTCCTTTACTCTACTTGTTTATTTCCCTTCTGCCAGTGCCACACTATGGGTATCCTATAAGATTCTGCCCTGGGTTTCTCTTTTATCTCTACAGTCTTTCCCTTGTTATTTGATCCACAGCCCTGCCTTGCATTCAATTATCACCTCTTTGTGTATGACTCCAAACTATCTGTGCTACTTTCTCCCCGAGTCCCTGGCCTACATTTCTACCTACCTTCTGGGCATTTTTGCGTATAGGTCCCACTAGTCCCTCTAATTCAGTACATCCAAATCTGAACTCATCCTCCTCAATTTCTCCAAACCTGTCTCCTCCTCCCTTTCTAGTGACCCTAGTTCTGTTGGTGGCACCATCATCCACCTGGGTTTGATGGTTTAAAACCTCAGACTAATTCTTTCTTCCCTCTTCTTTAGTCCTAACATCTATTTAGTTGAAAGGCCATACCTACTCCACCTGTGAAATATTTCTCATACCCATCTACTCTGCTAGCTATCCTGCCACCCTTATTAAAGGCTTTATGATTTCTTCCTGGACTCTTAACTTCTCTCTACCTCCATTCTTTCCTTTGGTCACTCAATCCTTTTAAACAACTGCCAAAATAATCTTTCTTGTCCTTAGATCTGACCTTGTTACTCCTCTGCTCAAAAATTTTTAGTAAGGTGGCTAGGTGGCGCAGTGAGTAGAGCGCCGGCCCTGGAGTCAGAAGGACCTGAGTTCGGATCTGGCCTCAGACACTTAACCCACACAAACAAAAACCTAGCCATGTGACCTTGGGCAAGTTACTTAACCCCAATTGCCCTAAAAGGGGCGGCTAGGTGGCGCAGTGAGTAAGCGCCGGCCTCGGAGTTGGGATGACCCGAGATCAAATCCAGCCTCAGAAAATGAGCACCCACACATAAATAATGACTAGCCATGTAACCTTGAGCAAGTTACTTAACCCCAGTTGCTTAAAAAAAAAAATTTTTTTTAGTAGCTCCTTATTGCATTAATGATAAAATAAATTTATTTTAGTCCAGCATTCAAGGCCATCTGTATCCTGTTCTCAAATTACCTTTCCAGCCCTATTTAATCTCTGTTCCCCTTTAAGTATCTATGTACCAGCCAAACTTGTCAGCTGTTCCTGGACTTTATCCTTGCCTCTCCTATCTTTTCTCATTCATGCAGATCACCCCACATACAGGGCATGCATTTTCTCCATAACTCCATCTGCTGAAATCTCTCTCTTCAAAGCTCAGTCTAGGTCCACCTCCTCCATGAAGCTGCTTTTTCACCAGTCCAGCTCAAAGGGATCCCCCCAATTTCTTACACCCCATTGTCTGGATTTTTTCTTTACACTTGTCCCAGAAAACATTGAATATCACATAGATATAGATAAATAGATCTTATTCCTTCTTGTTAGCATATAAGCTCCTTGAAATCAGAGATAGTAATTTTTCTTTTGTGTAACCATTCAGTGCCTTGTACATTTTTTTTCCTCTAACCTGTGATTTCTTCAGTTTCATAAATTCTGATGTGGAAATCCCTTCTACCCATAAAGACTTACAATTCCTCTGTAACTTAGAGCTGCAGAGAGTTTCCTGTGGCAGAGAAAAGTTAAGTGATGCCCATGGTCTCACACAGCCAGCAAATGTTAGAGAAGGGACCTCAGTTCTAATCATCCTGATTTCAAAAGTTGGCCTTTATCCACTACATCATACTGCTCTTTTTTTTTTTTTTATATTTGAAACATTTAATGTTACGACCTCAAATTTCAGATCCATTTCCTTCCTCCCTTGAAACCCATTCCCTCTTGGGAGATAAGAAATTCAGTATATGTTGTACATGTCTAGCTGTGCAAAACATTATCATAGTAGATATATTGTACAAGGCTGCTTATAATTCCCTCCCACTCATCCCACCCCCCACCTGGTCCATTCCCTACATGATCCTGTCCCTCTTCTATAGTGGGTACTTCCAACCTCCCCTCCCGCCAAGGATGCCCTCCCATCCATCATCCCTCCTCCCATCCCCCTTCCCCCTATCCTGCTGCAGGTTGAGATATCCCATTTAGTATGTATGTCATTTTCTCCCTGAACCAAATTCAATGTGAATGTGGTTTTGCCTTTTTAGCCTTCCTTATTCTCCCCCTCCTTTGCAACCACTTCCCCTTCTTCTTCTACATGGGATAGTTTACCCTACCCTGTCTCTCCCCATTTCCTCTTGCCACTTTCCTCTCTCACCTCATAATTTCATCCCTTGAGTATTCTCCCTTCCCAACAAATTCAACCTATGCCCTCTATCCATATATAACTGTAACCATATACACGCACATTCACATATGTATTCATATGACCACACACCTTCTTCCATTATTTTCATAGTGAGAAAGATATCATCAGTCACAGTTATTGCTTTTCCATATAGGAATGTAAATAGTTCAACTTTGATAAGTTCCTTTTGATTTCTTTTCCCTGATTACCTTCTCAGGCATCTCTTCCTTCTTGTGTCTGGATGTCAAATTTTCTATTCAATTCTGGTTTTTTCCTCAAGAATGCTTGAAAGTCCTCTATTCCACTGAATGACCATATTTTCCCCTGAAACAAAATACTCAGTTTTGCAGGGTAGGTGACCCTTGGGTTCAGTCCCAGCTCTTTTGCTCTCTGGAATATCGTATTCCATGCCCTTCGATCCCTCAGTGTAGAAGCTGCCAGGACCTGGGCTATTCTGATTGTGTTTCCACAATACTGAAATTGTTTCTTCCTGGCTGCTTGTAGTATTTTCTCCTTGATCTGTGGATTCTGGAACCTGGCTATAATATTCCTGGGAGTTTTCTTTTTGGGATCTTTTTCAGGAGGTGATCTGTGGATTCTTTCAACCTCTATTTTGCCCTCTGGATCTAAAACATCAGGGCAGTTTTCCTTGAGAATTTCTTGAAGGGTGATTTCTAGGTTCTTTCTTTGATCATGGCTTTCAGGTAGTCCAATTATTTTTAAATTGTCTCTCCTGGATCTATTTTCCAGGTCAGTGGTTTTTCCCATGAGATATTTCACATTGCCTTCTAATCTTTCATTTGTTTGGATCTGCTTAACAGCATCTTGATTTCTCATAAAGTCATTAGCTTCCATTTGCTCCAGTCTAACTCTGAAGGAATGAATCTCCTCAGTGAACTTCTGAGATTCTTTTTCCATCTGGCAAATTCGACTTTTTAAGGCATTCTTCTCCTCATTGCCCTTTTGGGCCTCCTTTGCCATTTGAGTTAGTCTATTTTTTAAGGTGTTGTTTTCCTCAGTCAGGCTGTTGACCCTCATTTCATACTTTTCCTGCATCCTTCTCATTTCTCTTTCCAATTTTTCCTCCACTTCTCTTATTTGATTTTTAAAGTCCTTCTTAAGGTCCTCTATGGCCTGCAACCCGCTCATGTTTTCCCCTGGGGCTTTTGGAGCAGGACTTCTGACCTCACAGTCCTTTTCCCGCTCTATGCCCCCAAAATAGGAGTCTAGGGTTGCATTTTTCTGTTTCCTTTGCCTTGGCATGTTGCCACTTAATTACTTGACTTCTGGGCTTGTTGCCACACTATGGCTTTAAGGCCAGATAGAGGAATTTTCGTCCCGAACGTGTGGGGGGCAACTTCCGTTTCTGGCAAGCTGTAAACCCACCCATGACTTCCACCTTAGATCACAATCCAGATCCAGGGAGGTTAAAGCAAGAGCGATTACCCCCCCAAGACTGATCGCTGGATCTCCCTACAAATTTGCAGGCTGGGAGCAGTAGCTGCCTCTGAAAACTACAAAATGGCGTTTGTCCTCAGTGGCTTCTAGCCCCCAGGGGAGGGAGCCGACACATTCCCTAATACCAGTCCCAAAGTCCATAGGACACTAACCTCTTACTTTGTCCTAGGCAAGTCTATGTTGATAATTCTGGAGTCGCCACAGCTCCTGGTGTTCTGGGGTTCCTCCAGCTGGCTGCTGGCCCTGCCGCCCTGGGGCTAAAACCTCGGCTCATGCGGACCTGGGCTCGGCTCGGCTAGGCTTCTGCGCTCTGCGCACTGCACGCTGCCAGGTCCCAGACCACTGCGCTGGTCCTTCCTGCAGGGCTGCTGGGCTGTCCTCAGCGGGAGTTTAGCTTCTCTGTGTCGTTCTGTGGGTGCTGGGGCTCCAGAAGTTGTACAGAGTCCCCTTTTACATCGTTTGGGGGGAATCTGGGGGCAGAGTGGCTTGGATGAGCTGTTTCTACTCCGCCATCTTGGCTCCGCCCCTCCATACTGCTCTTTTTGCCTTGCAAGTAGCAGCGGCTTAATAAATGTTTGTTGAATAAAAAGAAAAGAGAGCATTTTTGGACTAAAAACTACAGAGTGAGATCAAGGACTTTTTTCTTATTTTAAATCAACCAAGCAATAAACATTTATTAATCACTTACTGTGTGACAGATACTTTCACAAAACTATCCTGGAAGCATTCACAAAGAATTCCTTTATGGCAGAGGTCCTTAACCTGAGACCAACAGATCCCAAAGGGGCCTTGGATAGATTTCAGGGGTCCATGAGCTTGTTTTTTAAATATTGTGAGAAATGAATATTAATACAATTAGTTTTCTTTGCAATCCCATGTGTTTATTTTGCATGTTTAAAAACAGTATTCTGAGAAGGGGTCTCTAATCTTCACCAGGCTGACAAAAAAGGATTCATGAGAAAAAGTTTAAGAACTCCTGTGTTATAGCAAAGGCAAAACGTATCATCAAGCCATATCATGGATAGAGCAATATGGTCATGAAACACATGGCATAGATAAGTTTGTATTATCTGAAGATATCTGTACTCCACGGCCAGGCATATCACAGGTTTAACAACTGAGCAGAAAAAGTTATTTACATTTTGTATTATATATTCTGCAGTAACATATTTGATTATGGGGAGGTCAATATCATTGCTGTTTTAAAGACATCCAGACCCCTCCTGTCTGCATGATTTCATGTAGGTCATCCCTCAGTAGAAGACCAGTAGCACATTGGGTAAATTCTTTATGAATGACTTATGGAAAGACAAATAAAAATTGCATGGAATCAGAATGCAAACTTTAGGTGGGCTTTGATCTGTTAATGGAGAACCCAAACTCATTAGGTCATGATTAGGTTAGGATTCACTGAAATATGTGTGATTACTGCTAAAGTTGGCAACAACAAATGAGATTTTTAAAATTCAATTTATTTTTTATATTCTATTTTATTTCCTAATAAGATAATTTTATTTGTTTGGTTTTCTTGCCAGAATGTAATGTAGTCATTGCCTCCCGTAGTTCTGATGTATTAAAATCTACAGCAGAAGAGTTGAATGCTGCTCGACCTCCCTCCAACCCAGCCATTGTTACTCCTATCCAGTGCAATATTCGAAAAGAAGAAGAGGTAGAGTTAATATCTGTAATTTTTGTTTCTCTTAAAGTTATGAAAATTATGTGGAGAGTATATTATTGTCCTAAGTACTTCTTTGATATATTTTCTCATCTTAATGTACTATTGATTAGTAAAAATGCTTGGGAAATTGTTTATTTCTCTTCAGTTTTTTCTGGTTAGCATCAGATTAAACATAAATCCTTTTTTCTTCCAATCCCTTTGATAATTTTTCTTTTCTTTTTTTTCAAATGCTTTATTAACTTCTGCTTTACTTCATTCATTTCTGCCAGTTTTTGTGTTACAAATTTTCTCCCCGTTTTTCCCATACTCACCTCCCCAAAATAGCAGTCCCCCAGGATATCCCTTCCTATTTCCCCATTACATGTAAAATAGTATTAATAATAGTATATAAATATATATTTTTAAACATTTTTAAGCAATTGGGGTTAAGTAACTTGCTCAAGGTTACATGGCTAATTATTTATGTGTGGGTGCTAAGTATCTGAGGCCAGATTCGATCCTGAGTCCTCCCGACTCTGGGGCCAGTGCTCTTACTCACTACACCTAGCCACCCCTAAAAATCTGGTTTTAAAACTTCGAATTCCAAATTCATTCCCTTCCTCCCTTGTCACTTACTGGGACAATAAGCAATTCAATATAGGTTGTACATGTGTAGTTAATACAAAACATTACCATAGTAGATATATTGTGGAAGACTGATTATATTTCCCTCCCTCCTATCCCACCTCCCCCTTGTTCTATTCTTTATTTTGGTCCTGCCCCTTTTCAAAAGTGTGTGCTTCCTACTTCCCTCCCCCCAGCCTGCCCTTCCTTCTATCATCCCTTCTCTCATCCTACTCCCCCCTACTCTCCTGTAGGGTGAAACACCCTATTTTGTGTATGTCATTCCCTCCCTGAGCCAAATTAAATGATTATAAGGTTGATCCATTTCCTTATGCCTTACTGTTCTTCCCCTCCATTGTGCCCATTTTCCCTTGCCTCTTCTATATGAGATAGTTTGCCCCATTCTGTCTCTCCCCATCTTTTCTCATTATATTCCTCTCTCACCTCTTGACTTTACCTTTTAAGTATCATCCCTTCCTATTAAATTGGTCCTGTGACCTCTATCTATGTATACCTGTAAACATATATATACACATTTATATACAGATTCTTATGCCTATATACCCTCCAATAAAGACTATATATATTTCTATTCCCTTCAACTATTTTCATACTGAGACAAGTTTCCTCAGTTACAATCATTGTTTTTCCATGTAGGAATGTAAATAGTTCAACTTTGATAAGTTCCTTATGATTTCTTTTCCCTGTTTACCTCCTCATGCTTCTCTTGCTTCTTGTATCTTAATGTCAAATTTTCTACTCAAATCTGGTTTTTTCTTCAAGAATGCTTGAAAGTCCTCTAATTCACTGAATGACCATATTTTCCCCTGAAATATGATACTCAGTTTTGCTGGGTAGGTGATTCTTGGTTTTAATCCCAGTTTCTTTGACCTGTGGAATATCATATTCCAGGCCCTTCAATCCCTCAGTGTAGAAGCTGCCAGATCCTGTGTTATCCTGATTGTGTTTCCAAAATATTCAAATTGTTTCTTCCTGGCTGCTTATAATATTCTCTCCTTGATCTGGGAATTCCAGAACCTGGCTATAATATTCCTAGGTGTTTTCTTTTTGGGATCTTTTTCAGGAGATGATTGGTGGATTCTTTCAACCTCTATTTTGCCTTCTGGTTCTAAAACATCAGGGCAATTTTCCTTGAGAATTTCTTGGAGGATGATTTCTAGGTTCTTTCTTTCATCATGACTTTCAGTCCAATAATTTTTAAATTCTCTCTCCTGAATGTATTTTCCAGTTTAGTGGTTTTTCCCACGAGATACTTCACATTGCCTTCTATTCTTTCATTTGTTTGGATCTTTTTAACAGCATCTTAATTTCTCAAAAAGTCACTAGTTTCCCTTTCCTCCATTCTAAATCCAAAGGAAAGATTCTCCCCAGTGAGCTTTTGAGATTCTTTTTCCATTTGGCAAATTCAGTTTTTTAAGGCATTCTTCTCCTCATTGCCTTTTTGAGCCTCTTTTGCCATTTGAGTTAGTCTATTTTTTAAGGTGTTATTTTCCTCAGTCAGGCTGTTGACTCTCCTTTCATAATTTTCTTGCATCATTTTCATTTCTCTTCCCAATTTTCCCCCCACTTCTCTTATCTGCTTCTTAAGGTCCTCTATGGCTTGTAACCAGCTCACATTTTCTTTTGAAGCTTTTGATGCAGGAGTTCTGACTTCACTGTCTTCCTCCTGTTCCATCCTTTGCTCCTTTTTGTCCCCAAAATAGGAGTCTAATGTTGGATTTTTCTGTTTGTTTTGCTTCCTTTGCCTGGGCATATTGCCACTCAATTACTTGACTTCTAGGCCCTTTGCCACAGTAAGACTCTGCCATCAGACAGGGGAGCTTCTTTCCCAAACGCTGGGGTTTTCTCAGCTGCCAGAGGTATTAGTTGGGTGCCCTCTCTGAAATCCCCACATGCTCTGGCAAGCATGCTCTGACACACCCCAGGACCTCTACCCTAGACCACAGTCCAGGTCCAAGTAGGTTAAAGCAAGAGCAATTACCCCCTAGACTGGTCATTTTGTCCCCCTACAGTCTGCAGGGCAGGAGCTAAAATTGCAAAGTGGAGGTGGCTGCACCATGGCTCCTCAGTGGCTTCTCTCCCTGTGGGAAGAAGCCAGCACGTTCCCAACTACTGGCTCCCAAAGTCCATACTACACTGACTTCTCACTTTTTCCTCACTATCTATGTGTTGATAATTCTGGAAACTCCACAGCTGCTGGTGTTCTGGAGTCCCTCCAGCTGGCTTCTGGTCAGGCCTCTCCTGGGGCTAAAATCTCTGGCTCATGTGGGGTTGGGGTCAGCTCCCAGAGTGCTGTGCTGGCCACTCCCTGCTGGGCTGCTGGGCTGCCAGGTTGTCCTCAACGGGAGATTAGCTTCTCTTTGTCATTTTGTGAGTAGTGGAGCTCCAGAGTTTGTTCAGAGTCCTCTTTTACATGGATTGGTGAAAGTGGAAGTCCACAGAGAAGTCCTGTTTCTACTCTACCATCTTGACTCCGCCCCCCACCAATTTATTTTCTTTTGCTTGTTTTAGGTTAACAATTTGGTTAAATCTACATTAGACATCCATGGTAAGATCAATTTCTTGGTGAACAATGCAGGAGGTCAATTTTTATCTCCTTCTGAACTCATCACTTCAAAAGGATGGAATGCTGTGGTTGAAACCAACCTGACTGGCATCTTCTACCTTTGCAAAGCAGGTAGGGGTGGTAAATATTCAGAGGAGGTAGACTTTTCTTCATTTTTAGATCATAACACCCCCTAAGAAGTATTACTTTCACTGAAGTGCCCAATTCTTAAAGGAGCTATGACTTGGCAAATATGAATGTTCCCTGTACTGATGTATATTGCAGCCTCTCTACAATTTAGTAGGCTGCCTTCATAAGTAGCTAAAATATTTACCATCTTGTAACCTTCCTGGTGGTAAATCTTTCTAAATAGACTGAATTGGGTCCATAGGCAACAAGCCCAGAGGCCTTCCCCAAACCATATTTGGAGTAGTGCTGAACTCTGAATAACACTTGGGTTCTATGGGTATAACCTTTGAATTCCCATAGTTATCTCCATGCCTTGGAACGTGATTTATGGGTGAAATTTTAGTAGTGTATGATGTACCCATATTTTCCTGTCTTGTTCTCATTTGGAAAATCATACATTTGATAAAAATTTTCTAGAAACCTCCAAAGACATTTATTAATATCTAATAATAGTCTATTAATATCTAACAATACCTAATAATAATAGATGGGGGGCACAATGAATAGAGCACTGGACTTGGAATCAGGAAGACTCATTTTCCTGAGTTCAAATCTGGTCTCAGGGCCTTACTAACTGTGTTACCCGAGACAAGTAACTTAACTTGTTTGCCTCAGTTTTCTCATCTATAAAATGAGCTGGAGAATAAAATGGAAAACAAACAAACAAACAAACAAACACTCCAGTATCTTTGCCAAGAAAACCCCAAATGGGGTCATAAAGACTCAGATACAACTGAAACTAAACAACAACAGCGTTTTAGTAAACTAATAGTGTAACATATTAATAGTTATATTATTAATTGGTCTATTAGATTATTATTCTAATAAGTTTCATAATACGTATTTATATTAGACATTAGACATATTTGTGTTCATTTGTTCCAATTGCGCCCTAATGCCCTAACTTCTCAAGGGTCCACACCTCCAATTTGGAAAACATTCATAGTTCTATACTATTCTGGCACTGATAACTGTTCTATCTCGTAGTAATTTTTTTTTTTTAAAGCAATTGGGGTTAAGTAACTTGCTCAAGGTTACACGGCTAGTCATTATTTATATGTGGGAGCTCATTTTCTGAGGCCGGATCTGATCTCAGGTCATCCCAACTCTGAGGCTGGCGCTCTTACTCACTGTGCCACCTAGCTGCCCCTTTAGGGCAATTGGGGTTAAGTAACTTGTCCAAGGTTACTCAGCTAGGTTTTTGTTTGTGTGGATTAAGTGTCGGAGGCGGGCTCCGAACTCAGGTCCTTCTGATTCCAGGGCCGGCTCTCTATTCACTGCACCACCTAGCCGCCCCTATCTCGTAGTGATTAAATACTTTATATGTTGGGGTGATGGTCTGATCTGTGATCTCTCAGACATCAGAATAAAGCTGTACTGATGTAGAAAAGAGGCTTTTATCTAAGGAAAGGTTTAAAAGAGTAAACTGATATGGCATTATTTAACCTGGAGAATATAAATTGGAGTGTTAACTAGGCAGCAGTCTTTATGCCCAGCAACAGTTTGCTAAGGAATATGGAGAATAACTCAAGCTCACATAGGTAGCAAATGGCAGAACAGAGATTTACACCTACACATCCCTTATTACCCTGAGTTGTATGAAAATGATTTAATTTTATTGTCTTTTGAACAGTTTTCAAGTCCTGGATGAAGGAATATGGAGGCTCTATTGTGAACATCATTGTCATGTTAAGTCAAGGATTTCCTAATGCTGTGTGAGAATTTTTACATACTACTTTTTGTGTCAGAACTCTGCTTAAACTCTTTTAAATTGGTTTTGATGCTTCTCATGATTTCAAACTGCCTTCTTTTTCCTTTGAGGCTTTAAGAAAGTACTTTTAAAGTATTCCTATGTACTTGCCACCATGCTAGGTCCATCTTTGTTTTGGGATTGCTTCAGTGATCAAGTATTAGATGATGCAACCAAAGGATATGCTAAGTGTTAACACACTTATTCTTCATAATTAGGACAATTCATGGATCCTATAGATGTTTCTGATTTATACTCTTTCTGTGTGTCATACCGTAGACACTGATACATATCCTTCATCATCACTCTGCCTTTCCTCATTATGATTTACTTTAACCATCTACACAGGACTTTAGGATAAAGCCAGCTTTTTAGGCTTTTCCAGATTTTAGACCTTTCTTGATGATTTTGCATTAACTGCAGGCTGAATTGTCTCTGAAATCCTTTGGTTACTATTTGAAGTGTGTGTCATTCATCTTGAGATGTTTTTCTGCCTCTTCCATGTTGCAGATACAAGTTGAAAATCCTTTTGTTGGGGGGAGGGTGGAGAAGGTATCTCTTCTAAAAACTCTTAATTGTTCATTCCCTCTTTAAGGAATACCTATTCATCTTTATATTTATTATATAATAATATGTGTAATCATGTAAAACATTTCTATATTACTTATTTTGTGCAAGAAGAGAGAGAGAGAGAGAGAGAGAGAGAGAGAGAGAGAGAGAGAGAGAGTAGCATGCTTCAGCCTATATTCAAACATTAGTTCTTCCCCTGGAGGCAGATAGCATTTTTTATCTTGAGTCCTTTGGGATCATTGTAGTGCTGAAAATAGCTAAGTCATTCATAGTTCTTCATTGTAAAATGTTGCTGTTGCCATGTACAATGTTCTCCTGGTTCTGCTCACTTCACTTTGGTTCAGTTCACGTTAATCTTTCTAGGTTTCAGAATACCTATTCAAAGAATGGTTGCCCTACTTATTTCCATAAGCTTGGGTGGATACATAGAGAATTTTCTTTTAACATCATTTAGTTTCCAGGATAACTTCCTGGAACTTGCTTGAAATACTAAACAGTTTTCCCTCATCTTCCAGAAGATAGTTGGATGGTACAGCCCCAAATATTTCTTAACAGGAGTGTCTTTTTTGAACTGTTCTTCTGTGACATAATACACCAGTTAGTTTTCATGTAAATAAGAATGATTAGTGGAAGTTAAATGAAACCTTTATTTTTTTTCCTTAAAAGGCACAGTGGAGCAGCAAGAGCTGGTGTTGAAAATATGACCAAAACTTTAGCAGTGGAATGGGCCTGCCATGGAATAAGAATCAATTGTATCAGTCCGGTAGGTAACCAGTTATGTGTATACAATTTTTGTTGTTACATTTTCCTTGTTAGTTATAAGTACATTCCATGTTAATATTAACTACAAAAGAGAACATTAGGCAATAGACAAGTTAGAGATTCTATTTGTTGCCAAAGTATTCTTTTATGTACAACAAAATTCATAAAGAATTTTTCTAGTGCATTAATGTGTTTTGTTTGTTTCTTTCACTTTAACTCCTTGAGAAAGTGTGGAGTCAGTGAACTTCAAATCAGGGTGGTTAAGGAGGGAGGAAGAGTAGTAAGTCTACAGAGATAAAGCACTTTCACAATGTGAAATGTATTTGTCCATTAGATCTTGTTATTTGGGGCACATATTCTAAAAGGTACTGAGAAATAGAATCTTTCCTTGTTTACTCTTGTTTTTGCCTCTGACTGGCAATTAGTTTAGAGACCCCAGTTGTTGTGTATTTCCTTGCAAGTAGGTAATCCACTTAGGGAGGATAATTGTTCCTCTGTGACATTATTGAGAAGCTCAAATAGTAGCTCTGTGATTCTTTATATCTAATCTCTTCTGTTATTTAAATATCTATGCTGATAGTTCTAGCTGGAATTCATTCTTTTGCTTTTTTTTTTTTAACCTTTCCCTTTTGTCCCCAAACCTAGGGAATAATTTATTCTCCAACTGCCTTTGCCAACTATGAAGATGCTGGAGTGATTTACATAAAAGAACTCTCTCACACTTCCCCAGCTAAGAGATTTGGTGTTCCAGAAGAGGTAATCTCAATCTCTCTCTTTTTCTTCCCCTTCTCTCATCTTCCTTCACTCTTTCTATCTGTATCTTCTTTCTTTTCATATAGCCATAGAATGTTAGAGTTTCAAAGAACATTGGAGGCAGGAGGAGGAACAGAGAGAATATTTAAAGGAACATCATCCCATTCAGTTTTTAAAAGAACTTTAAATAGTTAATGGATCCACTAAAGTTTGGGGTTTATAAGCTCTTCTGGGATACAAAGTGCTCAACTGATAGAAGTCATTGCTGGAAGATCTTCATCAGGCTGTGTGAATAGACAGAAGAGAGGTACTTGGTTTTTGGTGCCATCAGATGTGGTTAGAAAAAATATATAAATACCATATGCATTTCACAACTCATTAATTTTGGGAAAAATATATATTTGCTCTTTCTCAGTCAATATAGTCTTTCAGATGAATAAACTCTAAAGCAGAGTCCAAGTCATTTAATTATGTATACCAGCTATAATTCAGCTTCCCTGAGTTAATTATATTAAGATAAAGGATTCAACAATTTGGAGGATGTATGTTTAAATGAATAGAAGGAAAACTTTTCTTATATATCAGTACCTAAGGTGAATTTAAAAACAGTGAAATTCTTTATCCTGAAATATGAACAAAAATAATGCCATCTATATGATGAGAAAACATGAGCCCTATGTACTCAGAACTGAAATTATAATCATATGTGTATGTATATGTGTGCATACACATACATACAACAAATGAAAGTTCATTTTATTGATTTCTTCATGTGTATTGAATCCATATATGTATATATGTATAAGTTTTTTTACTCAGTCCCCAATTTCTACTACTTCATATTTCACTATTAATTTATTCAATACAATAAAAAAAATCTTACCTTTTGCAACTTTTCCCCACTTTTCCAGTAATTTCCACAATTGTTCAGAGAAAATCAACAAAGTAATGCTTAATGAGGATACATAAAGCACATATGTAGTCAGAATTTTGTTTTAAGATATTGTATTCAGGAGTATCTAGACTAGGAAGCTGTATCATATTTCTGTTCAACAAAAGGGAAAACTTCACAACAATGAAGATTTTCTCAAAATAAAATTGGTTCAGAAAATTATTGGTTAAAAAAGTATATATGATCACTTGTCCACTAATGTCATAGAAGGGACTCAATTGTAGGTACACATTGTACTAAATGATATCTAAGAAGCTGTCTAACATTGTGATTCTGGGATATGTATGGATATAGATGTAGATGGAATATACGTAGATACATATATATGTAGATAGAAAAGTATAAATATCTGCACAATTGCACGCATGAATGTAACAAGCATATTTTATTTCTTAGATCTCCTCCGTCGCATGTTTCTTGTTATCTCCTGCAGCTTCATATATTACAGGACACACAGTGGTTGTGGATGGTGGTTGTACTTTGTATTCTCAATTATTCGACGTACCAGGTGAGTCATAAAGAAAAATGACTGATCAAAAAGTTTGTGACTTTTAGTATAAGATTTTAAATTTTCTTAAATTATTCCTTGAGTGGTAAGGTGGCTCTCTCTCACTTTTTTTTTTTTTTTTTTGCTTTTTGGAGGGCAGTTGGGGTTAAGTAACTTGCCCAAGGTCACATGGCTAGGTTTTTTTTGTTTGTGTGTGCGTTAAGTGTCTGAGGCCAGATCCAAACTCAGGTCCTTCTGACTCCAGGGCCAACACTCTACTCACTGCGCCACCTAGCCACCCCTCTCTCTCACTTTTAAGGGCATTGCAGGAAAGGAAACTTGTAAATCTATGATAAATAATTTGAAAAAGAAATTACTTTTTATATAAACTCTGTAGAATTTAACAATATAGAAAAAATCTCTCCCTCCCTCTTTCTCTCTCTTTCTCCCTCCCTCTCTCTCTCTCACTCTCTCTGTCTCTCTGTCTCTCTGTCTCTCTCTGTCTCTCTCTCTCTCTCTCACACACACACAGACACACACACACACACACACACACACTCAAGTGCACATCTGGGTCAGTCAATCAGTAAACATGTAATAAATGTTTGACCGACAAACTGTGTAGAAATATAGTCCCTCAAATAATTCTATATGCAACCAAATGTTTGACTAGTTGGAATAATTCAAAGTCAGTACTAAGTAAAAATAAAGGATGGGGTTGAAAAGGAGAGATTGCCTGCAATGTTAATGAGATCTTGAGCTAACAAAAAAAGCTATTGATGCTGATCATTGGGATATATGTAAAGAAAAAGACATTGACAACGATTATTAACATGTTTCACAAAATATTAACAAAAATGTTAAGCCAATATAAAACAAATTACAGCAAGGAAGTCAAAACAGCTCAGAATCTCGTTAACAGCTCTTGAAATCTTTGCCAAACAGAGAGATATAGCATCCAAGGATAATACAATTTTAGGATAGAAAGTGCTTTGTAGAATGTTATTGAGGAGGGTAGAAAATTATGAGTGTGTGATGCCTCACAAAATGGTGCAGAGAAGTAGAGGGGAAAACAAGACTAAGAAAACTTTATGTTGGAACTGAGTCAGACCATCCTGAGAGAATTTAAAGATAGGAAGACAACAAATCAACAAAAGATGGAACAACTATAAAAATAATTTGTATTTCTATAGCAAATTATTTTCATCATGAACTCCCTTTTCTCTTCATTTTATAACCCCTTGACATCAGCTCTATGCAGATGACTCCCAGATATATCTTCATTTCCAGTGTCTCCTTGACACTTCAATCCTATATCATCAGTTGCTTATTGGATATTTCAAACTGGATATCCTTAAGACATCTCAAATTTGACTTGTCTTAAACCGAACTCATTCTTGTTTCCCCAAAGCCCTCCTCCTTTCTTAATTTCTTATATTTGTTGAAGCTACCACTGTCCTTCCAATATTCTAAGTTCTTAACCTTGGCATTATCCTTAACTCTTCCCTTTTCTTTACACCACTTATTAACTCAGTTTCCAAATCTAAGCATTTCTACTTTCATAAGATCTCTCACATATGACCCTTCTCCCAACTTACACAGTTATGACTTCAGTTCAGTTCCTCATCACTTCTAGCTTAGATGATTGCAGCAACCTCCTTTTCAGTCTCTACTTCAAGTCTCTCATCACCCCATTCCATTCTATATACTATTGCCAAAGTAATTTTTGCTTAAGCACAGATCTGATTATATGACTCTGTTAGTCAACTCCAGTCTGTACCCTGATGCTTCTAGAATAAAATATAAACAAACCACTCTATCTTTTAAAGTCCTCCACAAGTTGGCCTCAACCTATCTTTTCAGTCTTATTGGATATTACTCCTCTCCCAACACAATCCAGCAATTCCATTTATATACACACACACACACACACACACAAACTCAAATTTGAATATAATTGAATAGGAGGAAACAAGTGGACTGGATTGAATTTAGGAAATTATGTACTAATCTCAGTGATCCTACAAATTTTTTTAACACTAATAAACTGATAATTATATGGCTACAAATTGTAGATTTCCTTAGTCTCTTAAGAATCAAAATTTTGAGTGATTTGAGAGGGCCATGGGAAAATGTAGGCTTTAAAGATAGGCTTTTAATAAGCTATCTATCTATCTATCTATCTATCTATCTATCTATCTATCTTTCTATCTACCTCCCAATCTACATCCCCCCAAATACATATACATATGTACACACACACACACACGAAGCCAATAGTGGCTAGAATATATAAGATTATATAAAAGATACTATTCAATAAGTATATAATCACAAATTCATGTGGTAAAGGCAGAAAGACTGCCCTACTGTGACACTATTAGGATGGGAAGATAAAAGAACTAGAGAAGAGTTTCTTAACCACTTTTTGGTGTCATGACCCTTTATCAGTTTGGTGAAGCCAACCTTTTCAGAATCATGCTTTAAAATCCACGGAACAAAATATATTGGAAGTCACTTTTGTAGAAATAAAATTATGAAATGATTTTTTTTTAGTTCCTGGTCCCCAGGTTAAGAGCCCTTAAGCAAGAGGAAGTCCTGCAATGTATTGACTAGATCCTTTGTGAAGGATTTATGGGATGGTTTTGAGAAGACTCCTGCTGGATAAAGTGTGGGTGGATTGTAATCCAGAAGTTAGGAAGGAAGGAAACAGGTATTTATTAAATACCTATTATGTATCAGGAACTGGGCTAAGTGCTTTATAAATAGTTCATTTGAACCTTACAACCCTGAGGTAGGTTCTATTTTTAATCTCCATTTTTAAAGATGAAAAAACTGAGAATGAGAGAAGTTAAATGACTTGCCTAGGGTCACACAGCTAAGAAGAATCTGAGGCTAAATTTGAACTCAGGTCTTCTTGACACTAGGCTCAGTGCGTCACTTAGGGAGTAGTACTTACATTGTCAAGCTTCTGCATATGTTGAAGCATGGAAGTATATTAATCTATATACAAGCCATTTCCCTAAAATGATATCTTTAAAAAAATACTGTCACAAACAAAGAAACAAAAAAACCATCCAAACAGCAATGATATATAATGCATATTCTATTTTTTTATAGACCAGATTTTAATTAAACAGTATGATCTCTCTTCAGACCAATGCTGTATAATATCTTAATAATATGTGCTAATTGAATCATAATTCATAGATGTGCTCAATATTCTGATGATGGTGGGGTTTCCTCCAGGACTTGTAGAGGATTTGTTGGAGAGACAGTCCTATGTATGGGATGGGTTTAGGAATATGCTTATTTCCTAAAAGAAAAAATGTTCACACATTTGCCAATAATAACTCAATGGTGGGGGTGGAGTCAAGATGGCAGAGTAGAAACAACACTTCCATGGAGTTCCAGCCCACAACACTTCAAAATTATGTAAAAGGGGGACTATGAACAACCTCTGGAGCTCCAGAACCCACAAAATGACCCAGAGAAGCTAACCTCCCACTGAGGACAGTCCTGTGGCCTGGCAGGGAACAGCCAGTGCAGAGTTCTGGGAGACAAGCACAGGCCTGTGTGAGTTGTGGTTTTAGCCCAAGGGCAGCCAGACCAGCAGCTGGCTGGAGGGACCCCAGAACACCAGCAGCTTTGGATTTTCCACAATTATCAACACATAAATGCCTAGGACAAAGTGAGAGGTCAGTGCCCTATGGACTTTGGGACTGCTTGGGAGAATGCTTCAGCTTCTTCCCCAGGGGGTGAGAAGCTGCTGAGGAGTTGGCACAGGTTGGGCCACGTTGTCACATTGCAGCTTTAGCTCTTGGCCTGCGAAATGTAGAGGGATCCAGCGATCACTCTGGGTTGTAAGCACTCTTGCTTTACCCTTCTTGGATCTGGATTGTGGTCGGGGGTGGAGGTCTTTGGGTGTGTGACCAGTTTGCCAGAGTGTGTGGCCTTCACAGAGGCCACCCAACTAATACCTCCGGAAGTTGAGAAAACCCCAACATTTGGGATGGAAGTTCCCCTGGCTGGTGGCAAAGTCCTACCGTGGCAACAAGCCCAAAAGTCAATTGATTGAGTGGCAACATGCCTAGGCAAAGGAAACAAAATAAACAGAAAAATCCAACATTAGACTCCTATTACGGGGACAGAGAGAATCAAAGCATGGAACAAGAGGAGGACTGTGAAGTCATAACTCCTGCACCAAAAGCCCCAAATGAAAATATGAGCTGGCTACAGGCCATAGAGGACCTTAAGAAGCAGATAAGAGAAGTGGGGGAAAATTGGGAAGAGAAATGAGAAAGATGCAAAAAAAGTATAAAATGAGAGTCAACAGCCTGACTGAGGAAAATAACACCTTAAAAAATAGACTAACTCAAATGTAAAAGAGGCTCAAAAAGGCAATGAGGAGAAGAATGCCTTAAAAAGCTGAATTTGCCAGATGGAAAAAGAATCTCAAAAGCTCACTGAGGAGAATCATTCCTTCAGAATTAGACTGGAGCAAATGGAAGCTAGTGACTTTATGAGAAATGAAGATGCTATTAAGCAGATCCAAACAAATGAAAAAATAGAAGGCAATGTGAAATATCTCGTGGGAAAAACCACTGACGTGGAAAATAGATCCAGGAGAGACAATCTAAAAATTATTGAACTACCTGAAAACCAAGATCAAAGAAAGAATCTAGAAACCATCCTTCAAGAAATTCTCAAGGAAAATTGCCCAGATGTTTTAGAACCAGAGGGCAAAATAGAGGTTGAAAGAATCCATAGATCACCCCCTGAAAAAGATCCCAAAAAGAAAACTCCTAGGAATATTGTAGCCAGGTTCCAGAATTCCCAGATCAAGGAGAGAATATTACAAGCAGCCAGGAAGAAACAATTTCAATATTGTGGAAACACAATAAGGATAGTGCAGGATCTGGCAGCTTCTACACTGAGGAATTGAAGGGCATGGAATATCATATTCCAGAGGGCAAAGGAACTGGGATTAAAACCAAGAATCACCTACCCAGCAAAACTGAGTATCATGTTTCAGGGGAAAATATGGTCATTCAGTGGAATAGAGGACTTTCAAGCATTCTTGATGAAAAAAAAAAGAGTTGAGTAGAAAATTTGACATTCAGACACAAGAAGCAAGAGATGCTTGAGAAAGTAAACAGGGAAAATAAATTATAAGGAACTTATCAAGGTTGAACTATTTACATTCCTACATGGAAAAACAGTAACTGTAACTGATGAAACCTTTCTCAGTATGAAAATAGCTGAAGAAGGGTATATGGGCATATGAATACATATGTGATTGTGTGTATATATGTTTTCAGGTATATGTAGATAGAGGGCATGGGACCAATTTAATAGGAAGGGATGATATTTAAAAGGTGAGGTTAAGAAGTGAGAGAATAATGTGGTGAGGGGGAATGGGGAGAGACAATGGGGTGAACTGTCTTGTGTAGAGGAGGCAGGGGAAGTTGGTTTCAGGGGACGGAGGAACAGGAAGGCAAAAAGGCAAAACATTATTCTCATTGAATTTGGACCAGGGAGAGAATAACATGCATACTAAATAGGGTGTCCCACCCTACATGAGTGTGGCAGGGAGGGGAGGGCAGTCTGGTGGGGAGGGAAGTTGGAAGCACCCACTTTTGAAAAGGGATCAAGGTGGGGAGTGGACCATGTGGAAGGTGGGATGGGAGGGAGGGAAATATGGTCAGTCTTTTACAATATATCTATTATGGCAATGTTTTGCATAGCTACATATGTACAGCATATACTGAGTTGATTATCTTCCTTTTAAAATCAAATTTTTAAAAATATATGTAGGGGCGGCTAGGTGGCGCAGTGAGTAGAGCGCCAGCCCTGGAGTCAGAAGGACCTGAGTTCGGATCCGGCCTCAGACACTTAACCCACACAAACAAAAACCTAGCCGTGTGACCTTGGGCAAGTTACTTAATCCCAATTGCCCTAAAAGGAGCAGCTAGGTGGCGCAGTGAGTAAGAGCGCCAGCCTCGGAGTTGGGATGACCCGAGATCAAATCCGGCCTCAGAAAATGAGCACCCACACATAAATAATGACTAGCCGTGTAACCTTGAGCAAGTTACTTAACCCCAACTGCTTAAAAAAAATGTAAATACTATGATTAATACTATTTTACATATAATTGGGAGATAATGTGTGCAGGCAGTGGGGAGTGGGAATTCACCTTGCCCTACTGGAAAAGTTGAAGGGGGTATGGGAGAAGAGATGGGAGAGAGCAGATTGGTTGAGGGTATATCCTGTATGACTGTTATTCTGAGGTGGTGAGTAGGGGAAAAATGGGGAAAAAATTGTAACTCAAAATCTGACGGAAATGAATGATGTAAACCAGAAGTTAATAAAGCATTTGGAAATTTTAAAAAATAATAATAATAATAACTCAATGGTTATTTCACTCATTTAATCTTAACAGACCATGACAACTGGCCTGAAGGACCATGGGACCTTTCCACAGTTAAAAGAATGAAAGCTTGCTTTAAGAAGAAATCCAAACTTTCAGGAAAGTAAGAAAATGAAGTCTTTTCTACTTTCAGCTGAAGAATGAATTTTAACATTTTCTGGGAATTTATACTTTTAATGAAAAATTGCTTGTTACTTTAAAAAATTTATAAATTATATCTTGGCAAAAAGTATGACTCAAATAACTTTAAAAACATGCCTTGACAGATATGAAGGTTTGGGAACAAATGGGGGTCATCCAAGCCCCCACTATCCCTGGATTGTTGCTCTGGGTCCCTTTGTTCTCAGTCCCTTCAGATGGTTTACATATTGAGAGAGAGTGAGGAAATATTTTAAGGAGAAAGAAAAATTATTTAACTTGATTTGATAATTAATAGGGCAGTCAAATTTGAGGTGGCCCTATCTGAAGGATATCAGCCCATATTTACCCCACTTCTGGTGATTTTCCTCCTATTCTTTTTTGGCCTTTGTTTGCTTAACCTCCTTGCTAGATTTGTCTCCTCCAGGCTTAATGCCCTCTGCTTGCAGATGACTGCTCAGGGCAAAGGACCCAAGGACCTGGCATTGGCTCAGTTCTGGATACTGACTAAAGAACTGACCCCTTGAATGGTACTTCTTGAGGCAGGGACAGCTCTACATCCATTTGATTGAGGGGGGAATGATGGTGTGCTTGTATTCAGACCCTAGCCCTAGGGTCATGTATTGTTTATTGTTTTAGCATTCTTCAATTGTTATATATTTTCTCATCTAAAACATCCAATCTCTGTGATATAACCTTATACCTTGTTTCTAATTTATTTGTTTCATACTGCTTGAAAGGAATTGATTTTCTCCAGTTTCAGGGTGAAGACCTTTCCCCTGAACCAATGGATTACATTAATCTTTCTTGCGTACCTACTTCTTATCTCTGCCTTCTACTTATATAGCTTTACTTATTTCTTCTAAGGAAGTAAAAGAGATGTTAATGAAGAATTAGTTATTTCTAAATATACTAATCATCATTGGTATGATTTCCTATTCAAATACGACTTGGCCCCCAAATCCCTTCACCCTATGTAATGAACATGTCAGATCTTGGGGTCAAATGAAGGGTTAATGAAATATGAAGATGTTCCCTGTACATTTATAGATCTACATGACTACGTATGTTGTCCTTTCTCCTTGGAACAGGACTGAAAGGTCAGCTTATACCTGCTTAATTCCTCTTCCTGGAAAGTTAGCCACCTTTCTAGGAATATGTGGAATCAATCCTGTGTCTTTTTGAACTGAGACTTTTTGTCATATCAGTCACAAATGTCTTGCTCCTTTGAATTGCAACACATCGGGTGCAGTCATGAAGAGCCCTGGTGCTGAGCCAAAGGTCACTGTAGGCTCTGGCATGAGCCAATCAGGTGCTGTCATATAGGTAGTCTCTGGCACAGAGCCTATTAGTTGCTAAATCATGCCTCTCCAATTCCTTCTTTGTTTGAAACTGGATATAATCTGGAAAAATCTCTATATTCTTTGGAGTCCCATCCTGGATTTTTCCCAGTTGGGATTCTGGGAACTGAAATTCAGGGACTCCCCAGCATGTGAACCCAGATGTTAGTGCTTCCCTGGTTTGGTGATATATGTAAATATTTCTATGATTTGGTTAGGCTTTATCTTTATCTTTCCATATTGTCCTTATGTGCAGAATAAATGTTATGCTGATTAAAAAATGCCTTGAACCTATATGCCTTTAATGTTTTTAAAATTTTGATGCAGATTAGAAAAATGTAAATCTCAAGTGGTCACCTCTCCTGCCTTAATCCTTGTCTGTTAAAATGAGGAATATAAGGGAAGATTTTTTTTTAAGTACTTGTTTGTGGTGCTTTACCCCTTTAAGCAATTGATTAAAGCAAAAAATAAATTAAGAATGATTGTTAGCGTTCTCTTTTCCTTTCAAATTTATTGTATAGCCCCAAAATGAGAGAGTAAGTCTGAATATTATGGGATTGTGGATTTTACAAGCACATTTACATAACTCAGTCTTTTGGGGGAGTAGCATTATTAGCTTTTTTTGTATCAATAAACATTATTTTTAAAAACAGCATGTTTTTGTTTTGCTTCTAAAACTAAACCAAGTATAAACCCCCTCTATCACACATATGAAAAGAGCCACTTTCACAGTAATTTTTGAGATGTGCATGAGAGAAGGTAAGGGGATCTAGGAATACAGAATCTTCAGAGGAGAGCCAGGTTTCTGTGACTCTGGAGAGACAGAAGAATATGAGAGGATGATAACTCAAAAGAAAGGCCATTTTTGCATTTTTTAATTGAAAAGTTTTATTAATTTCTTTGTTTTTTCCCCCTATATTGCCTTTCCCTCATCCTCAGAACCCTCCCTTATAATAACAATGAAAAAAAGTTCAACAAACCAAATTCAACAACTGTATCTACCCACATCTGCCACATTTTGTCATCTATTTTTATCTGACCTGACTATTGTGAGACATTATATTGTGGTTAGGTGTTTTTCTGCATTTCTTTCCTTTATATTATTTTAATAGATGTATATTTTTTCTCTGGGTTTTGGTTATTTCACTCTCCATAAGTTCATACAAATTGAAAGATCATTTGTTAAAAACAGGGGAGGATAGGGGCGGCTAGGTGGCACAGTGAATAGAGCACGGGTCCTGGAGTCAGGAGGACCTGAGTTCAAATTTGGCCTCAGACACTTAAAACAAAAATTAGGTGTATGACCTTGGGCAAATCACTTAACCCCAAATGCCCTCCAAAAAAGCAAAAACAAAAAACAGGGGAGGATAAGGCCATGCTTGTTCTATGTGATCAGGACTTTAGAAAAGATTCTAAATGTTTGCTAACTCTTCCTTTAAGAATACATTTTCAAAGTTTGCAAGAAGTAGAATTTAAACTCTTTGGCTTAGAATTAGTATTCTATTTTTCTCCTTTCTTTGAAAATTGCAACAATGTTTATTTTTCTCCAGGCCCATGACACTGCTCCCATTTTTCACAATCTTCTCTCTTTCATTGTTGTGATTTTTTTTTATCCTGAATTTAACACCAAAAAAAAAAAAAAGGAAATTACATGTTTGTGGTAGAATAGGAAGAATTAACATGAAACTACTGATTTTTATTATGTACACCCTGCTTTTCTCTTAAAGTACAATATCTAATAGATTCAACTTGTAACTTTCAACACTGTCTGTTTCAAGATGACTCAGTGATCCTTCCTTCCTTCCTTCATTCCCTCCCTTCCTTCCTTTCCTCCAGGAAAGGATCACAAGAGATCATAGGAGGAAAACTTCCAGGAATATCATAGCTAAGTTTCAAAGCTCCCAGATTAAGAAGAAAACATGGCAAACAAAAAGAAAAAACAAAACTTAAATATTATGGAGCTACAAAAAAGGATTACATAAGGACTTAGCAGCTACTACATTGAAGGACCAAAAATGAAATAAAGAAAATTACTAGAAAACCATTTTGCTCAATTACATGCCAAGAAAGGCTGAAAATGTAAATGAAAAGGATGAATATCTTCTTACTTCCTTTTTTACTCTCTCTTTCTCTTTCTCCCTTCTTCCTTTCCTTCTTTCTCATTTTCTCTTTCTTCCTTCCTTCTGTCCTCACTCCCTCCCTCCTTTCTTTCTTTTCTTTCCTTCCCTTTTTTCTTTTCTTTATCTCCTTTCCCTTCCTACCTACCTTCCTTGCTTTCTCTTTCTTTCTTTTTTCTCCTATCCCCATACCCACTGGAAGAAAAAAAAAAACCTGGGGCATCATTTCTCATACCTCAGGACTAGACCTTGATACTAGACTAGATTCTAATACCCGCTAAAAGCAAAATAAAACAAAATTTGAATGAGTAAGCAAAGGAGAAAAAAAAATCCAATCATAGATAGCTGCTATGGGGATTGAGAAGATCTGGGCTCACATTCAGAGGAAGATAGAGCTAAAAAAAAAAGCCAATCCTTTTTCATTGAAAAATGTCAAATGGTCCTGATCCCAAAAAGAGTTCTTGAAAGAACTTTAAAAATCAGGGGGCGGAGCCAAGATGTCAGAGTAGAAACAGCACCTCCAAGGCGCTCTCCCCCACACCACTTCCAAACAATGTAAAAGGTGGACTCTGAACAACTTCTGGCGCTCCAGCACCCACAGAATGACACAGAGAAGCTAACCTCCCACTGAGGACAGCCTGGAAGCCTGGCAGGGAATGGCCAGCACAGCACTCTACACTGAGGGATTGAAGGGCATGGAATATCATATTCCAGAGGTCAAAAGAGCTGGGATTAAAACCAAGAATCACCTACCCAGCAAAACTGAGCATCTTGTTTCAGGGGAAAATATGATCATTCAGTGAAATAGAGGGCTTTCAAGCATTCTTGAGGAAAAAACCAGAGTTGAATAGAAAATTTGACATTCAGACACAAGAAGCAAGAGATGCTTGAGAAGGTAATCAGGGAAAAGAAATAAAAAGGAACTTATCAGACTTGAACTATTTACATTCTTACATGGAAAAACAATAACTGACTGATGAAACCTTTCTCAGTATGAAAATAATTGAAGAAGGGTATATGGGCATATGAATACATATGTGAATGTGTGTATACATGTTTACAGGTATACATGGATAGAGGGCACAGGTTGAATTTGGTGGGAAGGGATGATACTTAAGGGGTGAAGTTAAGATGTGAGAAAGGAAAGTGGCAAGAGGAGACAGGGTGGGGTAAACTATCTCATGTAGAAGAGGCAAGGGGAAGTAGTTGCAGGGGAGGGGAAGAACAGGAAGGCAAAAAGGCAAAAGCATATTCTCATTGAAGTTGGCTCAAGGAGAGAATGACATACATACTAAATGGGATATCTCACCCTGCAGGAGAGTAGGGGAAAGGGGGATGAGAGGAGGCATGATGGAGGGGAGGGCATTCTGGGGGAGGGGAGGTTGGAAGTACCCACTATCAAAGAGGGACAGGATCAAAGTAGGGAATGGACCAGGTGGGGGGTGGGATGGGTGGGGGAAATATAAGCAGTCTTTTATATATCTACTATGGTTATGTTTTGTAGCTATACATGTACAACACATACTGAATTGCTTATCTTCCCAGAGGGAATGGGTGACAAGGGAGAAAGGGAAGGATCTGAAATTCGAAGTTTTAAAATTAAATGTTTCAAAATGATATAAATACTATTATTAATACTATTTTGCATGTAATTGGGAGATAAGATGTGCAGGCATTGGGGCACAGAGATTCACCTTGCCCTAATGGCAAAGTCAAAGGGGTATGGGAGAAGATATGGGAGAGAGCAGATTGGATGAGGGGATATCTTGTGGGACTGCTATTCTGGGGTGGTGGGTAGGGGGAAAATGGGGAAAAATTGTAACTCAAAATCTGGCTGAAATGAATGATGTAAACCATAAGTTAATAAAGCATTTGTTAAAATAAAAAAAAAAAACTTTAAAAACCAAGTAAGAGATATAAAGGAAAAATTAGAAAAAAAAAGAGCAATCCAAGAAAATTATGAAAAGAAAGTGAACCAACTGAAAATAAGAGAATCAAAAACTTAAAAGGAAGAAAATAATTCCTTGAAAACTATAATGGGGGGGGGGCCTCACTTTGAGAAGTGTTGTGTGATTTGACCAGATGAGACTCTGGGCAGCTGTTGAGAGCCCCCTGGCTTTGTAAACCCAGATGTTGATGCTTCCCTCTCTGGTAACTGTGATTTGGTATTGATACAATGGTTGGACAGTTTGGAAGCCTGTCTGTTTGATCTGTCTGTATACTCTGAAGTTTGGGGTGCTGACCTTTTCCCCCTGAACTAGTAACCCAGAGAGGAAGAAGTGAGTATCAAGAAGAAAAAGTGTCCAACAGTATCAAATGCTGCAGAATTCATGGATGAAGATTGGGAAAAGGTCCTCACATCTGGCAGTTGAGAACCTGGGGGGGGGGGGGTTCAATGTGTTCACTGGTTCTGCTGTATTTTTTCCTCTTCTTATTTAAAAAAATTCTTTTTTATAAAAGCTGACTTTCTGGAAGAGACATAGAAGAGATACAGGAGGAAATGTAGGTGATGTAAGAACAAAAGAACATTAAAAATCTATTTTTAAAGAAAAAAAGAAAACTATAATTGGGCAAGGGAAAATTAATGGCATTATAAGACATTAAGGCAACAAAATAAGAAAAATGACAAAATAGAATACAATGTGAAACATTTCATCAGAAAAACAATCCGGAGGACAGATTGAGGATAGACAATATAAAAATGGTTTTACTACCTGAAAGTTACAATTAAAAAAAGAATCTTGCTACAATATTACAAGGAATTTTCAAGGAAAATTGTGCTGAAGTTCTAGAACAAGAAGGCAACGCAGAAATTTTTTAAAAGTCCACTAATCACCACCTGAAACAGATCACAAGAGGAAAACTTCCAGCAATATCATGGCTAAGTTTCAAAGCTCCCAGATTAAGAAGAAAATATGGCAAACAACAAGAAAAAACAAAACTTAAATATTATGGAGCTACAATAAGTATTACTTAGGACCTGGCAGTTACTACATTTGAAGGACCAAAAATGAAATAAAGGAAATTACTAGAAAACCATTTTGCTCAATTACGTGCCAAGAAATTCTGAAAATTTAAATGAAAAGGATGAATATCTATAAAAATATAAAATACCTAGGTCAACAGAACAAGAAATAGATTATTTAAATAACCTATTCTCAGAAAAAGAAATTTAACAAACCATAAATTAAACGCTAAAGGAGGAGGGGGACCCGTAGGACCAGACTGATGACAAGTGACTGATAACCAATGACCAGATCAGAAGACTCCATTCTATCAAACATTAAAGAACAATCAATTCCAATGTTATACAAACTCTTTGTAAGAATAGAAAAAAAGGTCCTACAAACTAGCTGACACAAACACACATACTCATATCCTTTATAAATCTGAGACTTTCCCATATATGAATGTGTTGTTGTTTGACCTTAATTCTCAAAGATCAATAATGTTGTAAGGGTGATGCCTTGATTTGCACATGAATTGGATTTAAGTGAGATTGAGTTGCACAAAGTTGTCATCCTCACTCTCTTCCAGAATCACTGAAGTCCAGGGCAAGACAAAAGTCAAGATGATTGGTGATGGCCAGAATGTAGTGGATGACTTTGGTCTTTCTAAATTAAGGTCTTTCCCACCTCCCAGTTTGTCTGAGACCACACTCATTCAATGACTAAGGGCTAGGTAAGAATTGAGACAAAAGATGGCCTAATTTACCAACACAAAAATATCATTCTAGGAGGGAAAGATGCTCAAAGTTTCTGGTCAGAAGTTCTAAATTCGAGGAAATTCCAGGGTTCTTTCCATTGCATCACAACCAGTTCCCCCCCCCCCTTTTTTTTCATTTTCCATTAATTGCTTTGCTTGATTTTTGACTTAATCATCTTCATCATGCCCCAGCCCAACCTGCCCATGATAAACTCATGATCCTGGAAATGGCTTCAACTTTGCTACTCATAGTTCATCAGGACCCTCAGTTATTTCTGCATCTCTGAGGATAGCCTTGCCATATAAAAGTCTCAAAATGCCAGTCATCTCTTCTTTTGACATCAGCTGCTCTGCTTGGTTTCACTTTCACCATCATCTTTATCATGTCCCTGTACCAGATATCCTCTGGCACTCTCCTCCCTCCCCCTTTTCAACTTCTTTTTGTATACTGTCTTCTTCATTAGATTTAAAGCTCCTTGAGGGTAGGGAATGTGTGTGTGTGTGTATGTGTGTGTGTGTGTGTGTGTATACTACTCTGTTATCATTCAATAATCACCTGAAATCTATTATGTATAACTTTTTAAAAAATTCTCATATTCAGGTCTTTAAATTCTTTCTTGTTCGTATTTTGGTTATATTTATCTCAGTCTGAGAGTTACATTGAGATTTCCAACTATTATAAACTTATATTTTTTCTGGAAATTGATTAACTCTTCATTTAATTAATTTAGATGCTATGGTATTCAGTGCATATGCATATATATTTCATATTAGTTTATCGTACCTGGTAACTTTAAGTATAATGTTTACATATTTATATTTTTTACTCCAATTTTTTTGTCAGTGCCTTTTCTGAGATCCTGAATGCTACGTTTGCTGCTTTGAGTTGATCTGAAGCATAATAGATTTTGCTCTAATCCTTTATTTTATTGCTCTGTGTGAACATTTCTGTTTCAAGTGTATTTCTGCTGTCCTCTGTGTTATGGGTAAATTCATCATACTCACACTTATGGCTGCTAATTGTGTATTTCCTTCATCTTATCCTTTTATAATTTTTCCTTTCTTTTTCTCCCCCTACCCCTCTTTAGAAAAAAGGTGGTGAGAAAGAAAGTTCAGCACTAGTGATCTGTATTTGATGCAATTGATTTCTATCCTACTGCCTTTAGTTTCTCCTCCTCACCCTGTATCTGTGTTTATCCTCCCTCTGAATTCTCACCTCCTTTTCTTCATCTTGTCCCCACCTGGTTTCTTGTTGAATTTAAGGCATTTCTTCACCAAACTCTCTCAACCTCCCTCCCCTCCTTTTCCATCTTTGTAACTCTGCTCTTTTATTTCAGGTGAAAGTGAGGTTCATGCTTCCCTGACCATCCATATCTATATAATCTTTTTCCATACTTCAATTATGTAAGATAAGTTCTGCCTCCTTCCTCCTTCTTTCTTCTTTAGTGTTTTCATTTTCCCTCCTTCCATTATATTCTGATAAAGCTTTGCTAGAGATTTTTATTTGCGAGTGTAATCATTCATCAGATAGTTTAAATGTATCATATCTTGCATCCAAAAATGTAAATATAATTCATGCAGACCATTATTTGAGTTTCCTTAGGAACATTTCCTATGGTTTCCAAGATCCTGTAATGAGAAATAAGGAAGACAAAATTTCAGTAACTTCAGTGATAGAATTTCATTCTATTCCCATGAAACCTCCCCACTGATCATACCAGTTTAATCACTACTCCCATGTTTCAGAGGGAGAATGTGGCATGGTTAAGAGATATAAATAAATATAGTCAGGAAGACCTATATTCAAATCCTGCCTCAGACTTTTACTAGCTGTGTGATCCTAAAAAAAAAATCACCTAATCTCTGAGCTTTAATTTCCTTAATCATTCAATGGGGAATATGCTAGCACTTTCATCATACTTGTAAGGATCAAATGGGATAATGTATGTAAATCTTTGCAAACCTAAAACCCCTATATAAATGTGAGACTTTTCCTTATAACCTTATCACTAGAACTGTTACTCCAATTACTTTGTATATATTATTTATATGTGTACAAGTTGCTGTCACGAAATAAAAGTTCCTTGAAGAGAATGACTGTTTAATTTTTATCTATCTCAGGCATCCAGCATAGTTTATAGCATCTAGTGGGTATTTAAAAAATAATCATTGGGGGCGGCTAGGTGGCGCAGTGAATAGAGCGCCGGCCCTGGAATCAGAAGGACCTGAGTTTGGAGCCAGCCTCCGACACCTAATCCGCACAAACAAAAACCTAGCCGTGTAACCTTGGGCAAGTTACTTAACCCCAATTGCCCTAAAGGGGCGGCTAGGTGGGGCAGTGAGTAAGAGCGCTGGCCTCGGAGTTTGGATGACCCGAGATCAGATCCGACCTCAGAAAATGAGCACCCACACATAAATCAAATGACTAGCCGTGTAACCTTGAGCAAGTTACTTAACCCCAATTGCTTTTAAAAAAAAAATAATCATTGAATGACTACACTGTGTTTCATTCCTACCTCCAAGTTTTTGTTCATGTTGTTACTTTTGCTTGGAAAGCTCTTTCTCCTCCCCTTAATTTATCCAAATCAGCCTAAGTCTCATCAATTCCAAGTACTCTTTCCCAACAACACTAGCCCACATTGATTTCTTTCTTAATTGATGGCCTTCATTTTCCTCCTCTGTAAAATCAAGGAGTTGGTCTAGATGGCCTTTGAAGTCCCTTCCTGCCCTAAAGCAATGATCCTATGAACTCTGGCACATGGTATAGAGGAAAGATGACTGTTGAAGGTAGCAAGATCTGGTATCAAATCCCAGTTCTCTTCCTTATTATCTATTAAGCAGTGACATGAGTGGGGTGGAGGCCTAGGGAATATAACATTTTTGTTTAGTCATGTCTGACTTGATTACCCATTTGGGGTTTTCTTGGCAAAGATACTGTAATATCTTGCCATTTTCTTCTCCAACTCATTTGACTGATGAGAAACTGAGGCAAACAGGGTTAAGTGACTTGCCCAGAGTCACACAGCTAGTAAGTGCCTTAGGCCAGACTTGAACTCATGAAGATGTGTTCCTGATTTCAAGCCCAGTGCTCTATCTACTTTGCCACCTAATATAATATAACCATAACACAGCATACATAATATAATGCCCATAATATAACTTATACTATCACATATTCAAGAATATTTAGGCAGAGCCTGGAGTGGAGGTCAGTATCTCTGTAGTTATTACTGAATTATTTAGCATCTGTCTTCAATTCCTAAGGTAGGATCAGTAGCTGAAAGGGACCTCAGAGGTCATCTCATCTAGCTCTATCATTTGACAGATGAGCCCAGGGAAGGAAAGCTACTTGTTCAAGGTCCCAGAAATAGTAAGTAACCCAAGTCCTCCATTTTTAAATCCAATGTTTTGTTTTGTTTTGTTTAAATGCTTTATTAACTTCTGATTTACATCATTCATTTCAGCCAGATTTTGAGTTACAATTTTCCCCATTTTCCCCCACCCACACCCCAGAATAGCAGTCCCACAGGATATCCCCTCATCCAATCTGCTCTCTCCCATATCTTCTCCCATATACCCTTTGACTTTTCCAGTAGGTCAAGGTGAATCTCTGTGCCCCAATGCCTGTATATCTTACTTCCTAATTATATATAAAATAGCATTAATAATAGTATTTATATATTTTTAAAACATTTGATTTTAAAACTTTGATTTCTAGATTCATTCCCTTCCTCCCTTGTCACCCACCCCTACTGGGAAGACAAGCAATTCAGTATATGTTGTATATGTGTAACTATGTAAAACGCCACCATAGTAGATAAATTGTAAAAGACTGATTATATTTCCCTCCCTCCTATCCCACCTCCCATTTGGTCTGTTCCCTACTTTGATCCTGTCCCTTTTCAAAAGTGGATGCTTCCAACTTCCCTCCTCCCCTTCCTTCCCATCCTCCCTTCCATCACCCCCCCATGCCCTTCCCCCCTACTTCCTGTAGGGTGAGATATCCTATTTAGTATGAATGTCATTCTCTCCCTGAGACAAATTCAGTGAGAACAAGGTTTTGCCTTTTTGCCTTCCTGTTCTTCCCCTCCCTTGTAACCATTTTCCCTTGCCTCTTCTATATGAGATAGTCCACCCCATACTGTCTCTTCCCATCTCCTCTTGTTATACCCCTCTCTCACCTCTTGATTTCACCTTTTAAGTATCGTCCCTTCCTATTAAATTTGACCTGTGCCCTCTAACTATGTATACCTGTAAACATATATACACACATCCACATATGTATTCATATGCCCATATACCCTTCTTCAACTATTTTCATACTGAGAAAGGTTTCATCAGTTACAGTTATCATTTTTCCATGTAGGAATATAAATAGTTCAACTTTGATAAGTTCCTTATGATTTATTTTCCCTGTTTACTTTCTCAAGCATTTCTTGCTTCTTGTGTCTGAATGTCAAATTTTCTATTCAACTCTGGTTTTTTTCCTCAAGAATGCTTGAAAGTCCTCTATTCCACTGAATGACCATATTTTCCCCTGAAACATGATACTCAGTTTTGCTGGGTAGATGATTCTTGGTTTTAATCCCAGCTCCTTTGCCCTACGGAATATCATATTCCATGCCCTTTGATCCCTCAGTGTAGAAGCTGCCAGATCTTGTGCTAGCCTGATTGTGTTTCCACAATATTGAAATTGTTTCTTCCTGGCTGCTTGTAATATTTTCTCCTTGTTCTGGGAGTTCTGGAACCTGGCTATAATATTCCTAGGAGTTTTCTTTTGGGGTTCTTTTTTAGGAGGTGATTGGTAGATTCTTTCAACCTTTATTTTGCCCTGTGGATCTAAAACATCAGGGAAATTTTCCTTGAGAATTTTTTTTAGCTTTTTGGAGGGCAATTGGGGTTAAGTAACTTGCCCAAGGTCACACGATTAGGTTTTTGTTTGTATGTGCATTAAATGTCTGAGGCCGGATCTGAACTCAGGTCCTTCTGACTCCAGGGCTGACGCTCTACTCACTGAGCCACCTAGCCACCCTGAGAATTTCTTGAAGGATGATTTCTAGGTTCTTTCTTTGATCATGTTTTTCAGGTAGACCAATAATTTTTAGATTGTCTCTCCTGGATCTATTTTCCAGGTCAGTGGTTTTTCCCATGAGATATTTCACATTGACCTCTGTTTTTTCATTTGTTTAGATATGCTTAACAGCATCTTGATTTCTCATAAAGTCACTAGCTTCCATTTGCTCCAGTCTAATTCTGAAGGAATGATTCTCCTCAGTGAGCTTTTGAGATTCTTTTTCTTTTTCTTTTTTTCTTTTTTTTTATGAGATTCTTTTCCCATCTGGCAAATGCGGCCTTTTAAAGCATTCTCCTCATTGCCTTTTTGAGCCTCTTTTGCCATTTGAAGTAGTCTGTTTTTTAAGGTGTTATTTTCCTCATTCAGGCTGTTGACTCTCATTTCATACTTTTCTTGCATCTTTCTCATTTCTCTTCCCAATTTTTCCTCCACTTCCCTTATTTGGTTTTTAAAATCCTTCTTAAGGTCCTCTATGGCCTGTAACCAGCTCATATTTTCATTTGGAGCTTTTGGTGCAGGAGTTCTGACCTCCCAGTCCTCCTCCTGTTCCATGCTTTGGTCCTCTTTGCCCCCAAAATAGGAGTCTAATGTTGCAATTTTCTGTTTATTTTGTTTCCTTTGCCTAGGCATGTTGCCACTCAATTACTTGACTTTTGGGCCCTTTGCCACAGTAGGACTCTGCCACCAGCCAAGGGAGCTTCCGTCCTAAACACTGGGGTTTTCTCATTGACCTGAGGTATTAATTGGGTGCCCTCTCTGAAGGCCCCACACACTCTGGCAAGCTGGTCATACACCCCAAGACCTCCACCATACAGATCCAAGAAAGTTAATGCAGAAGTGATTTCCTGCCCTCCCCCTGCCCAGACAGATCGCCAGACCCCCTACAGTCTGCAGGCCAGGAGTGAAGCTGCAATTGAATCTGCAAAATGGTGGCTGTGCTGTGGGTCCTCAGTGGCTTCTCTTGCTGGGGGAAGAGGCCAGTGTGCTCCCAACTACTGGGTCCCAAAGTCCATACTGCACTGACCTCTCACTTTGTCATTGGCATCTATGTGTTGGTAATTCTGGAAATGCCACAGCTGCTGCTGTTCTAGAATCCCTCTAGCTGGCTGCTGGTCTGGCTGCCCTGGAGCTAAAACCTCCAATTCATGCAGGCCTGGGCTTCGCTCCCAGAGTGCTGTGCTGGCTGCTCCCTGCTGGGCTGTCAGGCTGTCCTAAGTGGGAAGTTATTTTCCCTGTGTCATTTTGTGGGTTCTGGAGCTCCAGAGGCTGTTCAGAGTCCCCTTTTCTATGTTTTGGGAGTGGTGTGGCCAGGAGCACCAGGGAAGTGCTGTTTCTACTCCACCACCTTGACTCAGCCCCCTAAATCCAATGTTTTTGACAGTACATCAGAATTTATTGCCCATCGACTACATGCAAAACACTGTACTAAGCTTAGGGGAGAAGATTCAAAATCTTGGGAGTTTATAGTCTAGAAGGGGAACATGATACATACATACATACATGAATCAGGGGTCAAAGATAAATTAATTAGAAGGGTAAAGAAAGTATAATATGAGTTCTGTGGGGGAGGATCTGAGGTTTCATAGAAGTATCATTTGACATGAACTTTAAAGGCAAGTAGAAATTTGACAATACATAGGTAGAAAAACAATGATTATGAATAAGAACAGTGATTATCCAAAAAAAAAAAAAAAGGACAGTGAGTATTAACTTTGGTTGGAACATAGAGGATGGGGAGCAGAGGAGCAGGAAATTAGGAAAGTAGGGTTGTATTCAAGGCGGAACACCTTAAATTACAGGATAAGGAGCTTAAGCTTTATTCAATAAGGCACTATTGGAAAGTTTGGTTCAGAGACTTGACCTGACCAGATCATTAGCACTTTTTACAAGGTTTAAACAAACAAACAAAAAACTGAACAAACAATGGTGTGTACTGTGATAGGTTATTTTCATTTTTACATTTTTTTCAATTCTTTTTGAAATGGTTTTTGCTGCCCCACTATTGACTTTCAGCAAATTTTGATACATGCTATGTATCCCAACAGACCATCAATAGTCATGGGTATTTTACTTTGTATGTTTCCAACTTTGAAGGACATAAAAGAAAAAAAATCAGTGCCATGTTAATTTTAGATAAGGTTAATTTCTCCTACTGAATATACCCTTAGAGACAGTTTTGTTTTTTCATGCAACTTATTCAATTACATATATGATATGTTCCATTTTGACATCATTCAAAAGCTGTGTTTTTCTGCGGCAGGTAGGTGGAGCAGTGAATGGAATACCGGCCCTGGAGTTGGAGGATCTGAGTTCAAATCTGGTCTCAGACATTTAACACAAAAACTAGCCATGTGACTTGGGCAAGTCACTTAACCCCAATTGCCCTACTTTACCCCCTCCAAAAAAAAAGCCAAACCCTGTGTTTTTCTAGCAAAATTTCTTAAAGTAAGATCCAACAGGAAAAAGAGGATTCCCTGTGGATGGTGAGGTCCTCAAACTTTTCCTCTTTGCAAATATCAAAAATCTGATTGCATCAAGTCACAAGACTTGATAAGGTATTCTCAACCAATCAGTAACTATTAATTAAACATCTACTTGGAATATAAGGATAAATATGAGATAGTCCCTGCTTTCAAGGAGC